>JAUELK010141536.1:0-11441 GCA_031471215.1 Gastropteron pacificum
GTCACATCAGTGCTGTTTTGTCCTATCTCTCTCAATAGCATTGTATAGTTAGAACAAAATAGCACTGAGGTCGCGTTATGGTGTCTGTATTTTGAAACATCCTCATGACCTGGTCACCGAATTCTACTGGTCAGTTTGCATTTAGTACTTGTCAGCTCGAGTTGACCAAACAGAGTTACTAATCTGATTATTATTATTATTATAGTTTGGGCAGAGACGTGCCATCATAGATTTGCGTGTCATGTAAATGAGACAAGAAACTTACTATAGCAGTTTTAACTAGAACAGCGCAATGCTGGGTACTGGAGAGTGGATATGCATTTGTAGAGCGCACAAACCCATCATCAGACGCTGGGCATGTATGCTCTAAGGCACTTTTAGACAAAACACATTCACAAAACAGACGAAAAACAAAAACAACACACCATGTCATACTGCTAGCGCTGGTGAGCACATACATTGGCCCTGTGTTGTTAGAATTTCTATAAATAGAAATATGGAGATGGGTGTGGGTATGTGGGCAACACAGTCAGCCATAAGCGAATGTGTGTTGGTTAGTCGTGAACCTTTTTTCTATAGAAAGTAAGAGGCAAGGGGTGGGTGTTGGTGGGCCTTGAGTGTGTGTGCGTGTTACCAGCGTTCTGGGACTGACCCAATCGCGCAAAAAAAGGCCAGCTTTCCTGTCTCCATCTCTAATAAATAATAAATAATGAAGATCACTTATATAATAAATAATAAATAATAAAGATCACTTATATAATAAATAATAAATAATAAAGATCACTTATATAATAAATAATAAAAACAATAAAGATCATTTATATAGCGCTCATCCCTCAGTCGGCTCTGAGCGCTTTACAATGACACTGTCCGTCACTCATTCACACAACATCAATCAATGCAGAACACGATAAACGTACAGTAGATACTTACGGAACACAGTTAAAACAAGCATGGTGACAACGTATAAACATGCATGTACATAAATATGCAATAGAAGCATTACAATGTGTAAGATATTCATTGAAAAGATGCGTTTTTAGGCACGTATTAAAAAAGTGACAGCGAATGTATTTCTCTAAGAACCTGTCTGTCTCTGTCTAGAGTGAGCAGATTCAAAAATGTTTCTGGCAGGGAGACAGTGAGCCGCCTGCACGTGCGGTTAATAAGTACAAGCAGGATGAGCACTAAACTGTCTCTAGAGAGTGTGAGTACTTAAACACACCATAAACGTGAGCGTGTTCATTCTCACTCCTAACTGGATGCGCTAAAACCTGCCATGAACTTTGCACTTTGAACGTGAGGCACTCTTATCCCTTCTCTACTTTCTATGTCTTTCTTTCTTTCTTTAGTTCTTTCTTTAGTTCTTTCTTTCTCTCCGTGCTTTCGCTATTTCTTATTGATATATTTCCTTCTCTTCATCTTTCGACCTCTCTCTCTCTCTCTCTCTCTCTATCTATCTATCTATCTATCTCTTTCCTTCTTTCTCTCCTCATCTATGCATATCTATCTGACTGACTAGTTTGCGTTTTTCATAAGAAAAAGAAGAGGTGTTGCGTCATGTGGAACCAACATCTTGATGGGAGTTGAGAGGCATCAGTTTTGACTGAATGACGATTTATGCCGATTTTCATCCATTTTTTGTTGTTTGTTTGGTTTTTATGTTCTTTGTTTGGTTGGTTTTTCTCTGATACCTGATAACTGTCAGGGAAAAGTAGGGTTTTAAATCAACTGAGAAACTGGCCTTCCTTTATCCCGTTTTACATTGATGGACAGAATTAAAGAAATTAAATGTTCGTACCCTTTGCTCTGTGTTGGGCATAGATGTACTCTATACCTATACGTAAGTAAGGCCTATAGTATTAAAGTATCTCTATGGTGTTGGGTTGTCTTTGTCCAGCAGACTCCACGTAAAAGTCGAAACCGCAACCGATAGATAAGCCGTGAATAAATTGACACCATCACCTACCTGTGAATACATCTGGTCGGTGATCAAAGAGACCGATTTACGTCCTAACACAAAGCGGCCCTTATCCCATCGCACGTGGCCAAATGTTCAGAAATGCGTATCTACCCTACTTGTCTAAACCAAGAACACGTTTCAATTAACATTATGTACAAAGACATTGTAATGATGCCACCGAACCCGTGTAGATCTAGTCTTTTCCCTTTTTTTTTCAATAGATATAATCATTGAAATGAACACGCTGGATAAAGCCTTGTGTCAATTTTCCAATGTGGTAATATTAATATCAAAATTGATATACAAAGAACTGCACTCACTTTTAAATGCATTAGGGGTCTACCTTTAAAACAAACAAACAACAACAACAAACAAACAAAAACCGAACTGCTACCACCTTCCGAAACGCATATGCCATAGCCTAATATTAATCTAAAGGCTTACTTTATTCCAGAAACATACATCGACATAGCAAAAATAAAAAGTAACTTACATGTAGGCCTATACACATGTATATTTAAATAAACCTTTCTAAATTACTACAACCATCCCTTTCTTTTGTTCTCGTTCTCTTCTTTCTCTCCTACCTTTTAATACAAAAACAGGAGGGTTGTCGCGGGGAGATAATAATACAAATTATAGCCCATTTATATCGATTTTCTTCCGGAGAGCTCAAAGCGCTTTTACAGCATATTATCACCCCGACGGATCAAGATTAAATGCATTTAATTGGCTTCACAAGGCCTATGTTCATCGTCGAGCCTCAATTTTTTCTCTAGCCTATATCTCTGTATCCAAAATGTCTGTCTACCGCACTTATCTCACCACTCAGACAAATCTCGCAATTCTCTTGAACCGTTCCGTTATTTTTAAGAGGCCTCGAAGTCGAAGAGAGATCTAATGAAAGTTTCGAGTTTTTCGCGCATTTCTGTAGTAAGCATGTTTTTTTGTTGCCTTTTGTATCAGCTCTGAAGGTACAATGCTTCTTCTTCTTCTTCTTCTTCTTCTTCTTCTTCCAGTAAGTTGGATCACTCAGACAATAGTGATGCATTGAAGGGACTGACTAGACAAAATCAGTGTCATCATTGCTTTTATCACAGATTACAAAGAAGGTAATCTGGAACGAGTGTAGTAATAACATGACTGTACTTACTTTGTGAAGAGACAAGCAAGAACTAGAATATAGATCTAGAGTCTAGATCCAACTTCTATTTCTTCCATTAAAAAATCTGGCCATACCTGACTTGACCTCTCACCCATAACATAAACAAAACAAACATTCTTACTTAATCTTCAGTCAGCTGTGCAAGTTTGTGCAACGTTACCGCATTTCCAAATTTTTACAACCAAGCCGTACTCAACTCAAACGTAAGTCATTTTTGTCCAAATCACTTGCATACGTTTGAAATTACAAAATGCTTTTTGTATGTCCCGACAATTGCATGCAATTGGCAATTGTTTCTGACTTGATCACCTCGTGCCTCGTGCTTTCCGCACCCCCCATCTCTCTTCTGCTTCTTCTTCACTCTTAATCTTAGACGTAATAGCCTCTTCTTAGGCCTAGACCGTTTTAGATAGGTTTAGTTTAGTATCTAAGATCTTGATCCCACTCCCACGCTGGCCTTTGTCTTTCTTCACATCACGTGTTACCTTCCTGGATTGATCGTTCCTTGAGCATAGATTAGAATTAGAGTATAGGCCCTAGTACTAGTATTTAGTATAGCTTAGAGTCCAGGCTCAGGACTTCACATAATATTCAATCTCTTTCTTTCTACTGGAAACAAAAAAAATTTTTCCTCAACCTCAACTTGCCTTGCTCTTCAGTTTTTTTGTCTTCATAATGGCTGACATTACTACGTGTTCTCTGTGTGTGTGAGTATGATTTGTAATCTTTGATTTCCAGATCTCTAGATATCTAGTCTTTGTTTCACTTCATACTTTAAAGTAAAGTCTACATTACTGGCAGTTGGTCATTATTAGAATCTAGATCTAGACGTAAGATAGACTATCTACTTGACTTAAAACTAAGTTAGAATGTTCTTCTTCTTCTTCCAGTTGGATCAATCATATTATTAAAATTTGCGACTCAGCCTTTCGACCCCTTGGCCTAGAGTAAAGAATGGCTAAAAAAGGGGGGTTGGTGGGGAAGTAATGAATTGGCTTGCTTGCGCAAAGAAGTCTCAGTTGTTGCTTCAATTTAGTATTAATAAACTTAAACATCTAGAATCTATTTTGCCGATCGAATTGTAATTTTTTCTTCAAGGTAAGCTTTAAAGCTGTCTGCATTGAAGTAGAATTTGGCTTCATCATCATCCGTCTAATTGTGTTAGAAGGGTAAAATGAATTTAAGTGACTGTCCAAGCTCGATGTTGGTATGGCATCCCTGGGCGTCTAGATTGAGATGATGCGGGTTTAAAGTAATTGGAGGGAATGTCAACTAGGCCAAGTTTTGCCTTAAAAAGGAAAATAGACAATTTTACATTTTATGGTAGCCCTTCTCTCTGCTAGCGGTTTCCAGTTAAGTTGTACCATGTTGTCTTTTGTACTACCACATGTTCTTCTAGTTCTAGCTTATAATTATTATGTATTAAGGACGAATCTGGCGGCTCTGTTCTGTACTTTTTCCAATTCGTATGGCCTTTTGATGGTGGGGGTCCCAGGCCACGCTCCCGTATTCCAGAATAGGACGGACTAATGTCTGGTAACAGTTTGCTTTGATGTGCCTTGGGCAGTCACCAATGTTTCTTCTTAGATATATTATAAAATTATTAAAATGTTGTTGGCTTTCTTGATGGTCGCAGTGTGTTGATCCTTCCACTTCAGCCACTTCTTTAGTTTGTTGTCAATGATTACGCCTAAGTATTTAGCTGCGTTAGTTAATTCTAATTGGATGGTGTATTGGTGTGTAATGTATTATTTGCGTTTGGTTGTGATTTGCAGAAGTTGGCATTTTTGGGAGTGGAAATCCATTTTCCACAGATGTTCCCATTTTTGTAGCTCATTTAAGGTCTTTTTGTAGGATAAGAGTGTCTTCTTTAGTTTTTATTTGGCGGTAGAGTAAACTGTCATCCGCAAAGAGGCGGATTTCCGTTCCGTTGGATAATTTGTAGACATGTCGTTAATGTAGACTAGAAACAGGAGTGAGCCTAGGACTGTTACCTGGGGCATGCTGAGGCGACGGGTTTGCTCAATTTCAATTAGTGTCACTTGATTCATCAATGTTAAAGTTTAAGCTCAACATGTCTCTTACAATATTATAAAGTAAAAGGTTTTCTGCATTGTTGAATTTGAAATGTAAACTGTAAGTGCACCTTTTTAGAATTTGAATGAAAATATGGAGTTGACAATGTTAGATTTATTTTTACAATTTTTTCAGATAATGATTAGTTATTTTATTTGATATTCAGAAATGTACAATCCACAGACCTGTGAGCAATGCCCAAATCTGCCAAGGAAATCTCTTCCTCGAGTCCCTGTAGCTCCTCAAATGGTGAGGGAGTGAGACTTAGGAGAAGTGGGAGGTCAAAGAAAAGACCAGTGCAGCAAGACCATCCATACTCAACCAGGCCGAGACGACGCACAAATAACTCCAATATGTTTATGGACGGGATTATGACTCAAGAGGGAATGAGAGATGCCTGGAATAATTGTGTACCCAACACGTTATCTGAAAGTACCGCAAGTGTGTCAGATCAGAGCCCAGAGAAGAAAAGGCGAACAAGGAATTCCCTTGTAGCAAGCACCAGCCAGGGATTGCAAGGGTCAGAGGTTTCTAACAATTCCTCCTCCACATCTCATGCAACAGATGGAACAACAACTGAGCTGGACAGTGAAGAAAGCAGTGAACTTGGAAGTTCAAATGGAAATGGTTCATTGTTTCAGAAAATTTGTAGAAAATTTAGACGGAGCAAGTTTGACCTGCAAATGGATGATGAGTCGCGGACCAGCATCTTTGATATAGAGAACAACCACAGGGAACTCAAAGAGATGTGTGATAGTAGAACCCCAAGCAGGAGATTGATTGACGACATTTTGTTTGACTTTGACTTTGACTCAAACGTCAGACCCAAACCCTCACTGCAGACCCAGGGTCCTCAACACGTCTGGCCAAAGTTGTGCTACCAGAGTGACAGCTTCCTGCACTATCTGTCCAACAGATCCACTGGCAGAGTCTCACACAAAAACAAACAGGTGAGGTTTAGAACGACATTGTCATTGTTCATAGTCATCAAACATACCATTCTTTTGTAAGGTTGCAACCTCAGACTTGAGGATCAACGTGACTGTGTGTGTGCTTTGCACTTCAGCAATCTAAAATGAAAGAAAGTAATGATGACTGACTGAGAGAATTTTGAACCACAGTTTTGATAATGGATATTTCTAAGACTATTTCAAAGTACTCTTGCTGTTTTGATTGATCATTGATTGTTAACAAATGTATTGCATCAATTGTTGGTAGTAGGCAATAGTAATGTAAAATCACAAATGCAAACACATTTTGAAATAGTTGATAGAAGAGAAATGAACGGATTTGAATTTATAAAGTTGTAGATTTGTACATGACGTTTATTCATTGATTCATTACCAAATTACAATCATAGCACCAGTGCGTTAAAAGGTTAAGAGAGATATTGAGACAAACACTTCTTCTCCCTATCCAGGTGATGGAAGACAATTTCATAGTCTCACCTTTGAGTGACCTGGAGGTCATGGCCGAAGATGACCCCTTCAGGACGCGAGTGACCACCATCGACTGGCACCCCAAACGTACCAACCATATCACGATCGGCAGCAAACATGGAGACATTGTGTTCTACAGGGTGAACA
The DNA here is from genome assembly GCA_031471215.1 of Gastropteron pacificum. Classification (NCBI taxonomy): domain Eukaryota; kingdom Metazoa; phylum Mollusca; class Gastropoda; order Cephalaspidea; family Gastropteridae; genus Gastropteron; species Gastropteron pacificum. Next base: position 6,791 of record JAUELK010141536.1, read on the forward strand.
ACAATGGTGGCAGCCTTACCTTGGAGAAAATGAATACGTTGCATGGGGTATGTCAGGGTTCATTTTCTGTTTTTTCTTTGCATTTCTTTTGGTTCTGTTCCTTCTTTCATATCCTTGTAATTTCTTTAAGTTTTAAGTTCTTTTTTTCCCCTCCTTTTTTCATTGTTAAGTGACACAAATGTATGGTGTCTTTTTTTGTTTGATTTCATTTGTTTTAGATTTTTCATTCATGTTTTTACGTTGTTCTGCAGAAAGCTGAGAACACCTAGTGTCTATATAATGTTATTTTGTTTGACATATATTCCATTATATTGATGAATTAATAAAAGTCGTCTTGCCTTGTCTTGTTCCTTGTCTCGCCCAGCTTGGTCCAGGTGGTTCTGTGTCTGCCCTCAAGTACGACCCACTCAGAGATGAGAACTTCTACACGGCAGCTCTGGATGGCAAAGTCTGCTTGAGGTCTGCCGAGACTGGAGCAGTGGTGAAAATCCTGCTCAACACTTTTACATTCGAGTAAGTTAATGGTAGTTATCATAATGCTATATTTATGATAATATTCAACATCCTCTATGGACCCCCTAACCAGCTCAAACAGTCATACAAGTTCATAAGACAGAGCATACACGCCCAGCACCTGATGGTGGATTTGTGTGCTCTACAAATGCATATCCAGAATCCAGTATAAGACCGGCATTGGCCGACAAGAGTGAATAATCCTTGGCAGGCATGGGGAAAAAACAACAATATATAATAGTAATTCTCGTTTGTATTGAGAGCATTCTCTTGCCAAATAGCTAATTCAATGCGCTCTACAGAATATAACTATCTAATTCATTCCAAAGTCTTCTCAACCTCCTGGGAGGCATACTGGCATACTATTGGTTATTCTTTAACGCAGTTTTAATGTGTCAACATGGAAGAACAGTGAACTGAGAAAAAAATACTATGAGAGGCTATGTTTTGGATTCTCAAAGTGCGTAAATTATGCACTTCTTCCGGGCAGTCTCACAATTATGTATTTTTTGTTTCCCCAGCAACTGGTTCTGTTCCCTGGATGTGCACAGCACAGAGAATTTTGTCATCTCGGGTCGCAGCACTGGGTGGGTCTACCTCCAGTCCAAACAGGGTGAAATGGTGAGTCCACATCATACATCTTGTCTAATTATTATAATATAAAAGTGATGACTAAATTTCAAATTTGATAACACCATCATATGATAATGATAAATGAGACATCTTTGTACCAAGTTTTGTAAATGTAGTACGAAAGATAATAAAGGAGCACAACATTTCACAAATTCATCCTGTTTTATAGCCAAATTTGGTCCCCTTTTTATGGTTAAAAAATTATTTTGTTCAAACTTTTTTGTTTTTTCAACCACTTCCAAAATTCAAAAAGTTCTGTGCTTGGGTTAGTGAGTCCTTCAATTTGAGCCTTGATTAATTCAATTATAAAAAAAATGATTTTTGAGTGGGATTGCTACATCATGATGGGTGTTATCTTTCCACGAGTCGTCCATAAAGTCTTTGCCATATATTCATTCTTATTCCTCGACTCTGTTTATTATGTATACTTAATTTCTAGATATTTTATAAATTAACAACGCAAAGTTTGTTATATATAGATTAATGTTATGTATAGTTGTTACTGCGCTTGCCAGAAGAGTTAGAGAGGAAAACAGTAGTATGAATTACATTCCCGCCCTGTGCCATTCACCAGGTGTTAGAGAAGCGTCTCCACATGAACAAAGTGAGTCACCTGGAGTTCTCAAAGTCCAAACCCTCACTGCTGTGTACTGCATCACTGGATCACACGGTCAGGCTCTGGGACATGCGCATGCTGGCGGAGAAAAAACCTCTGGATGTATTGTTCTTCAACCGGGGTGTCAATTCTGGTGAGTCGTTTCTTCTTCTTCTCCTTTTTCATATTTCTCCTCTTCTTCTTCTCCTTTTTCATATTTCTCCTCTTCTTCTTCTCCTTTTTCATATTTCTCCTCTTCTTCTTCAATCTGGGCCTCAACTCTGGTAAGTTTTCTGATCTGGTGTTGAAGTGGTCAGAGCGTTGGCTGTACGAGTCAAAGGTCCGGGGTTCGATCCCCGGCCGTGCCGACTCGATTTGGATTTGAGAGTGTTTTCTTATCCTCTTTGGAAAATGTACTCTGTCACGACTTTCTCACCTCACCCAGGTGTAAAATGGGTACCCGACTATAGACAGTGAATGATATTGTCAGAATATTGGTATGTGCGCCGGCAGTAATACCAGTATGCCTCCCAGGAGGTTGAGATGGCTTTGGAATGAAATAGGCCTGTCAGGGTAATAATATGTTGTAAAACGTTTTGAGCTCAAAGAGAAGAGGCACTGTATTAATCGGCTATTATTATTAATTTGAGTCTTCTTCCTCCTTTGTCCTATTTTTCCTCTTCTTCTTGTTTTTCTTGTCTCCTCCACCTCTTCTGTTTCTTCTTTTTCTCGTCTTCGTCTACCTACCTCCTCTTTCTTCTTTTACTTGTTCTTCTTCTATAACAATATCAATAATGCCGGTGAGCCTTTTCATCTTTTACCTCCCTCACTGTCTTTGTTTTCTTTTCCTTCCCTTGAGGCTCCTATGTTGGCGAGTCTTATAGTGTTACCACAGGGAGTTGTATGCATTTGGTTTGCTTTGAAAATCAGCTGAAGTTCCACAGACATCGTAGAGTTCAGGAGATGATTGAAGACTGAATTCTTCAGGGCCGCTTTTGATCTCTAGGCCCTGAATACAGAGATTGGCCATGTTGTGCTGTTTTTGTTTTGTTTTTTTGTCTTGTCTGTTTTGTGACTGTGTCTTGTCTAAAAGCGCCTTAGAGCATACAGGCCCAGCACCTGATGAGGGAATTGTGCCCTCTATAAATGCATATGTCCAGTATTCAGTACAGTCCCCTCTCTTTCTTTCTCTGTTTGACTATCTCATGTTTTTCCCAACCACTCACATCTTGTTACCTCTTGTCAAAGACTGTCGTCCATTAGCTGACTTAAGCAGTGTGGAATAAACACACTGACCAACATCATATACTTGACTTAATATGGCAAACATTTTTTCCCCAGCATACTTCAGTCTGACAGACGGCTGTCGCCTGCTGGTCACAGATCAGGGGAGTGAACTGCGTGTGTACAAGGGACCTATGTGGCATTGTGAACAGACCATCAGACATCCTCATAGATTCTTCCAACACATCACACCTATCAAGGTGGGATGGTCATGGTCTTTCTTTTTTTTAGAGAAAAAATTGTTGATATATAAAAAAAGTTTTAAAAAAATAAAAGAACATATGTAATATACAAGACCATAGTCTTCCGAGACTGAAGGTGGCTACCAAATATGTCAGAATTACGATTCATACTCGTAGTGTAAAATTCCGTTTTCCACTTAGGCGGGTATATTGGCTACCGTACTTACCGCACTGTATTATTAAATGGTGTAAATCTATATGTAATGTATGTCTTTTCCCCATGTGATGTACATGTATACAGCGCCATCGAGCACTCTTATGCGGATTTTAGGCGCTTGACAAATAAATTATTATTACTACTTACTAATTCGTCTTTACTCCCCCAGGCCTACTGGCATCCCATCAAGGATCTCGTGATGTGTGGAAGGTTTCCTGATTGTGGGTCATTTCACACACTGGGGAAATTCCGGGCGATTGACGTGATGGATGCAGCCACAGGGAAGTATGTGACGGAGGTGAGAGACGTCACCCAAAACAAGATTGCTTCGGTGAGTGCTTGCTTTGTTTGTTTGTGGTCTTAGATTATTTGATGATAACGAACAGGACACAATGATAACGAACAATCCATAGCCCAGACGAAACAAGGGAACTTCAAGGCTGAGCGAAGGCCGGAACAAGACTGCTTTATTTACAACTCACACACAACAACAGGCCAGGGACAGACTGGCACTTGGCTGTGTGGCTAACAGAGAGAATACATAACAGTGTGTTTGTGGTGTTAGGAAATTTTACATTAATAATAATGATAGCCGATCTATATAGTGCCTTTTCTCTTTGAGCTCATAGCACTTTACAGCATATTATTCCCCTGACAGACCTGTTTCATTCCAAAGCCATCTCAACCTCCTGGGAGGCATTCTGGTAGTGCTGCCTGGCCAGCGCCCATACATACATTCTGACAATATCTTTCACTGTCTGTAGTCAGGTACCCATTTTACACCTGTGGTGAGAATGTCATGACAAAGAACTTTTTCCTAGAGCACACCTGGTGGTGGATGAGAAAATATTCTCAAATCCAAATTGAGTCGGCGTGGCCGGGGATCAAACCCCCGGACCTTTGACTTGTGAGGCCAATGCTCTGACCACTTGACCACCAGGTCACATTGAGACCTGAGCTGGGGTTGGCCAGACTGTTAACAGGTTGAGTTAACGCGTTAGGTCTTCAGGTTGGCAACCTGTCTTCGAAGCCCTCTCATTTTCAGAATTTTCACAACATCTCCAATTTTTTTACATTCGTTTAGAGTATAGATTGTTGTTGAAGAGTGAATAACTCATAACCTGTGCCTGATCACAACAACAACAACAACGAGTTATTCACTCTTCAAGTGGTCTAAATAAACCTACAGAGCCATGGCAGTCTAGCTCTGCAACCTGGGACTGGAGG
>JAUELK010141757.1:0-11435 GCA_031471215.1 Gastropteron pacificum
TGCCCATTAGCACAAACTAATGCTTGACAAACAAATTTTAGCGTGTAGGGCAAACGCAAACTGTCAAAAAAATGTGATCAAACATGTTTGACAAACAAATTTGAAAGTGTGTGGGGCACTTAATATCTGTTTTTAGTATATGAGACATACATCGGTAAAAAAGGATGTTGGGGTAGAAATATACCCCCAATGCATGGATAAGGTTATAATAGGATTTTGTAAAATACATGCATTGTTTAAAAAATAAGACTACCTCTCCCCAAAGAACATTTGCTATGTTGTGTTCAATCTTATCTTTCACAGATCAGTCATTGCAGCTTCACTGTTGTTCCCCCTACAGTTGACTCATCATTACCAAAGGACCTACTCAAAAAGTTAACAAACAATGGATTTAAAATAGTCAACATTGAACCCCTTTCAGTTGAAGGCTCTGATGTATCTTTTGAACAGATTAGAAGCTTATTGAATATTTTTGAGGAACATGGAGTGTCTACAAACAGTGTTGCAGTAGATCATAGTGAAGTTGGTAACATTCAAAGCAATCTTCATACTCCTGGCCATAGCAAAGTAGGCAAAAGATTGCCTGTCGTGCAAACAAATCAAGAAACAGGTGCAGAAAGTAGGAGAAAATTAGGAGCAGAAACAACTACACTGAATGAAAAGGAAGTTGACTCAAAAAGACAAATCGATTCACTTGACACAGGAGCACATCACAAAGAGGGAAAACAGCAAACAGTTAAAGAGCTTCTTCCAAGTAAGGGATCTGACTTATCCTCAAATCTGACTGAAATGGCTATTCGTCAAGAACCTCTTCATAGCATAAAGGCAACAGTACAAAATGTTGTTAATGAAGAAGTTGATACTAGGCACACTGATTATGGTTCAAAAGTTTGTCAATCTTCATCTTCAAAGCCACTTTCAACATTTAAAGATGGGGTGACAGCGGACCTTCCAATGGCTGTGTCTACAAACAGTGTTGCAGTAGATCATAGTGAAGTTGATAACATTCAAAGCAATCTTCATACTCCTGGCCATAGCAAAGTAGGCAAAAGATTGCCTGTCGTGCAAACAAATCAAGAAACAGGTGCAGAAAGTAGGAGAAAATTAGGAGCAGAAACAACTACACTGAATGAAAAGGAAGTTGACTCAAAAAGACAAATCGATTCACTTGACACAGGAGCACATCACAAAGAGGGAAAACAGCAAACAGTTAAAGAGCTTCTTCCAAGTAAGGGATCTGACTTATCCTCAAATCTGACTGAAATGGCTATTCGTCAAGAACCTCTTCATAGCATAAAGGCAACAGTACAAAATGTTGTTAATGAAGAAGTTGATACTAGGCACACTGATTATGGTTCAAAAGTTTGTCAATCTTCATCTTCAAAGCCACTTTCAACATTTAAAGATGGGGTGACAGAGGACCTTCCAATGGCTGTGTCTACAAACAGTGTTGCAGTAGATCATAGTGAAGTTGGTAACTTTCAAAGCAATCTTCATACTCCTGGCCATAGCAAAGTAGACAAAAGATTGCCTGTCGTCCCAACAAATCAAGAAACAGGTGCAGAAAGCAGGAGAAAACTTGGAGCAGAAATAACTACACTGAATGAAAAGGAAGTTGACTCAAAAAGACAAATTGATTCACTTGACACAGGAGCACATCCCAAAGAGGGAAAACAGCAAACAGTTAAAGAGCTTCAGACTGAAATGGCTGTTCCTCAAGAACGTCTTCATAGAATAAAGGCAACAGTACAAAATGCAGTTGATGAAGAAGTTGATGCAAGTATTTCGTCTTTCAGTTGTGAAGAGAAAATAAGTGCCTCAAAGAAAAGCCAGAGTCAAAAGAGGGCAGAGCAAATTTCTGTTGATGAACAGTCAAAACGCCCTGTCTTGGATGAGCACACTCAATCAGATGTCAGTAAAGCTACCGTTCCAGATAGTGAGGAACACTTGTTTGAAGACAGGATAAGTGCAATTGACACCAGGAGTAACACGTTCATGCATAATGTAGCTGGAGTCGATACAGCATCAGGTGGTAATGTAAAGAAAGTTATATTTACTGGACACCAGTATGCTCTAGCCAAGAAACATTTTTCAAAGGAGCAAAACATTGTCTCTTACTTACTTAAGGCTGATATCTTCGAGGGTAGTGTTTCCATCCCATTCGAGGCAACACCTGAAGCAGAGGAAGCCCTTGTTTTAGTTCAACAATTTAAGCGGAAAAGACTTAACAAAGTATGGCCTACCCAATTGCAGAAGGTCAAAGAATTGACAAATGGAATTAATGTTATCCTCGAGGTAAATGATGCAGGAACTTACGTTTACATTGGAGGCACTCTGGCAGACATTCAAATGGCTGAAAAAAGAATTTCCTCAAATTTGTATCCTCGTACTAGCATTGACCCCACATTTTCGGAAAAGAAGTCTATTGATATCGGTGTGAACAGCAACAGAAGGAGACCAGAGTTAAATCAAACACAAGAGACCTTCAGTAGTAAGACTGCAGATCAATCCCCAGGGAGGAAGAACCACCCATTTAGTTACTTCTACAGTGCAGACATGAAGCTCAGAGTAGAGATTAAAAATGCAGATATAACAAAGCTCAATGTGGACTGCATTGTTAATGCTGCAAACAGACACCTTCGGCATGGTGGAGGGGTGGCACGAGCCATAGCTGATGCTGCCGGGAGGGACCTCACTCAGGCTTGTAAAGCTTTTATTGACCAAGGGAATGTGGTCCCTGTTACAAATGTATTTGTTTCCCCTGGAGGCCGGCTCCCTTCAAAGTATGTTTTGCATGCTGTTGGACCCAAGTATAGTGACTACAAAGATTATACAGAAGCCTGTGCACATGACTTGGAAAAAACTGTCTTGAGATGTCTTGTTGAAGCTGCTTCTAGGAAAATGAAGTCCATTGCATTGCCCTCTATTAGTGCAGGTAAGTGGTAATTTTCTTTCTTTTCTTCAAAGATCATCACCAGAGAACTAAGTTTTGTTTCAATATGATGTGCAGTACATCCCAAACAATAATGATAATAATAATAATAATGATAATGAATAGCATATAGCGCTTTCCCCCGCTCCAGAGCAAGCTCAAAGTTCAATAATTACCACTATTTCTGAACTAGCAAGTTTTCCAACACATCCTTTATTTATTTTTTTAGGTTTTTGTTGTTGTTGTCATTGACATATAAACAGGGCCAAAGTACTAATTTAATCCTTACACTGTGTGGGTTTTTTTTCTTTCGGAGTCTGTAAGGCACTTCATGACAACAGTCAGCAAGATCTTCATTTGTTTATTCTGAGGTGGGGATGTGTGGCAAAGTGTCTTTTTAAAGAGTAGGCCTACACCTGGTGGAGGTTAAGAAAATGAATACATGATCAAAGTCAAATCAAGTCTCCATCCCAAAACAAGGTTTGATCCTGGGACATTTAATTCAATAGGCTGATACACTGGTCACTTGCTCAGTCATTGGATAGCGAGAGTTTGAATTTTGTTGATTAATCTGGCTAAAGCTTGTTGACCTTGGTGAATTTTAGCCTTGGTAGGTTTCTTCCACTATGATTCAAAGATAACAATGGATCATACATATTATGTACAATATGTATTTATGTCTTTACCCTTTTAGAACATAATTTAACTCTGAATACACTGCTTGTAAAGATGCCAAAGTTGTGAATGATAGTACACTTTTTTTTTGTTTTCTCACATTTTCAGCCATCTTCAAAGTACCCAAACCTGTCTGTGCCAGAAGCTACTTACACGCCGTAAAATGCTTCTCTAAACTTCAATCAGTGCTGAACTGTGATGACTTTTTAGTTCAGTTTGTTGACATTGATGATGATATGCTGAACAGTATCAATGAAGAGTTTGAGATGCACTGGAATGATGAACTAAGGCAAGCATCTGTTGATGCTGCTCAGAATTTCATGATTGAACATCTTTACAGACCCACTGTAAGATATGAAGATCATCAGAAGTCACAAGTACAGCACAAGTCATATCCACAGGAGCACAAGTCATTTCCACAGGAGCAGACGTCATATACACAGGAGCAGAAGTCATATACACAGGAGTGGCAGTCACAAGCACAGGGGCAATCATATGCACCGGGGCAGTCATATGCACAGAAGCAGTCATATGCACAGGATCAGATGTCACATGCCCAACAAAGCTGTGATTATACTGTCAAAGACACTGTTACAATCAGTGTCAGAGAAGGCAGTGCACTTAATGCCACTGATGATGTTGTCATTGTTGCTATTGGAGGCTTGTTCAACCAACTCAGAAGTCCTGCACTGTGGCGGAAGGAGGATGTTATTCATGTTGGTGAATATAGCGATATGCGCTTGGTGGAAGTGAAGTCAAAAGGGGAATTTAGGGAGTCATATAAAATGGTATGTGAAATACCATTCACTTCATCATCATCATCAAAAGTTGATAAGAATGACAGACAAAATTTGCTGAAGAGACTTGTGGAGCTCCTGAAGTTTGCTGAAACTAAACGACCTTTGAGGCATATTGTCTTCTCCTGCAAATGGTTTTATCCAGGTAAGATACTTCTTTTGTACAAAATTGATGTACCTTTTTACATGTACATGTATATATCTATAATTAGAGGCAGCTAGGTCTCGAAAAGGTTATTTTAATACTTGTTATGAGTTTTAATACTGAGTGATACAAAGGTGTATTTTCTAGATTCATAAAGATGTTCATGCTGATATGCAAATGATACTGTTCTAAATACATGTACAAAAGATGTGAGTTTATTATTGATTGCTCTGTTGTAACCTCCATGACCTTTAACCTTGGACACAGATTAAATACCATTGATTTGATAAGAAGATTTCTACCAGTACCATGACTCTGTGGTTTACAAGTTTTAAAAAAAGAGGAGCAATTATAGAAACATGAATCAGAGTTAACACAAGAATCTGCATGGTGAAGTGATTGTAACATGTAACCAAAACAATTTACATAGTATACAAATTTGTATATCAAGGTCAAGATCATTGTTGGGAGAAAGAGCATTTTCAAGCTGAGCTTCAAAACATTGGAATTGCCTAAGGGAAGAGATATAAACAAGCACACATCTGGAACAGTACAAAAGGCTATTGAATAATCTCCAATAAAGTACAAATTGCTGGAGAATATGGATAGAACGTGTGTGCATCTGTTGAGTGGGAAATTGTTCTATTTTAAAACGTGCATCTTGTAGGCCTACTTGAATCAGTCCATTTCTTCCAACATTTCGTATATCAAAATATATCTGTCTGCTATCATTCCATCCCAATATCAAGTCATAGACTCTAAAACTTCTGATTTCTTTTTTACAGGCAAGGAATACAGCACATCTATTACCTCTTCTATCATCAATGTTGTGCTTGACTTTGCAAGTCAAGGCCACGACGAGTTCCATACTTCAAAGATCACAATTGTGACCGCTCCAGAGAGCCTGAACGCAATAACAAAGGTGTTAGATTCTCGGGGCGACAAAGGACAAGTCAAAAGGATACGTAAGATACATGTAGATAGGAGAATGTCTTCATCAGAGAAATGTTGAACTGGTTAAAAAAACACCCCTGTATTGCATATGATACACTAAGCAAATTATACATAGCATGCCCAGCTATAATTTGCTACTACATTTGTATTGCTCTTATCTTGTTAACCAAGGTTGCTTTCTCCTCGATTGAAGCTGTGTCAACCATCGAAGTTGTGGCTCAAGCCTCAACTGTGTCCATAGAGATCATGGGGGAAAATGAGAGGTCTTAAATATGACATTGTACTTCCTTATGAGGTGCTGAGAACCCTATTAATACTTTACCCAGGCTGAACTTTTACTGCATCACACCATGCTTTTATTTACTCTTGAATTTGCCTAATTGATCATGAGAAACTTTCTTTCACAAATTCTAATCCCCGAGGGTGTGTATACATTTTTTCACTTTCAGTTTTTAGAGTTTTCCACATTGGTGTGGACAAAGAAGAGTGACACTACATTCAAGATCAGGGCAAGGCCACACATGTTTAGATAGGGCATGAGTTTTTAATGGCGGACTCAATCATTCAAAGTGATGTTTAGACAGGCTAACTGAATCCAGACTTCCCACAATTTTGTGGATTTCATGGCCTATTTCCCAAACTACCATTTCCTAACTTTAATCAACACTTTGTATAAAACAGTGTTTTTGCAGGCAGAAATTGTACTACTCTCACACTCAATTCTTCTTCTTATTATTATTGTTATTATTATTATTATTATTATTATTATTATTATTATTATTATTATTATTATTTTTCTTCTTATTATTATTATTATTATTAACTTAGTGATCTTATTACATGTCATGTATAAGCTTTGGTGGTGTGTGTTGTTCATGCTTGCTACTGTAGTGGATTCCATATAAATCTGTACATTTTAATTGTGTTCTCTGTTACAAGTACTACTTAGACTATATTTTAGACAAAGCTCTTTAATTATGCCAACTACTAAGCACAAGAAATAATCTTGTGTTTCAGACAATCACTGGGAGACATCAAGGCCAAGAGAGCACAGAAAACCTCAGCACACCCACCAGTCCATGGGTGGGAGAGGAGGGCATACACAAGGTGGTGCGATGAACTCTGATCAGAAGGTGAGGTTATAGGTGAGGTGATATCATGTTTTGAGCTCGACATTCATTTTGCCTCATACTTCACACTCCTAGAATGGAAATGTCAGGTATTGCCTTAATTAATCACTGATTAGAATTAAGTATGTAGTATGGTAGCACACAAGTGCATCATAACTATTGACTCAATATCTTAGATTTTGATAGGTCACTAGTCCTGAATTGCTGCATGTAAGTACTATTAATTAAGAAGTTTGCCTAGTTCAAACACAAGATTTCATAGACACATGCTTTCACCATGCATTCCCTTTTTTACTCATTGTCTCACATGTTTTTTTCTGTTATGGCTCTGGTTCATTTCCATTGGTTACTATGCTTCATTTTGGTAGTAAGATGTTGTTCATACATTAGTTTGATATTTCATCCAGTTTTTATTATTGACCTTCTTCAGCCATGGCGGTGAACAAGAGTCTGCAAACCAAACAGAGTGAGGCCTCTGGATAACTGAACATTGTGACACAAGAGGACCAAACACATTAAGAAAGCAACATCCCAAAAACGCTAGTTGGATGATAATCATGATGATGAAGTCATCTGTTGAGCGTACCAATCCATGTCATCATGCTGTGACATCCACAGACAGGACAATTACAAATCCACAATTCACACAGTACTCATTCTTCTCCAACTGCATGATGTATACCTGTAAAAGTTACTACAGGCTATGTGTTGGCTAAGGAGAAAAACTCATCATTCAAACCCTTTTGAAAATAGCTCTGTCTTACGATTGAGAAATGCTCTCTAATTTTCTTCAGTGTCCCATTGTTGGAAATTTTGTTTTACCACTCTTGACATATTGTTTTGAAAACACATTTTGTTGAGAAATTGTGTATTAACTAATGAGGATGAACATGTATTAGATAATGTGTAGCGCTTAGAGTGGATACCCAGTTACTGTACCTGTTATCATATGTCTATATGTGCTTTTCTTTTACTTTACATTCATATATCTATAAGAGCTTGCAGAAATGTACTATTGTTTGCCTTTTTCATAGATTCTGCCATGCGTTAGGGAATAGAACAGGATTCCTCAATTTGAAATGTGAACGAGAAGAAGAAAAAATGTGAACTATGTGTGAAATATGCTATTTTCTCTTTACTGTTAATTCCATTAATGTGTAATGATTTTTTTGCTTATAAGGCCTCGTAATCGATTTGCTTCATTTTCTTCTTTCTTCTTCTTTTGCTGCTTTGTTTTGTTTTCCTCAAAATATTTAAGTTTATATGTTGCCATAAGCCTATCTACTTTCCCAAAGATAAAACAATGGATTAGCATTGATTGGCTTCTAACTCAAAACATGTACTGTATTACCAACGACTGCACATAATGTTAATGTATCCTTTCTGAACATTGCGACAGATCAGACTCTGAATGCAACCCTCTTAAGATAAGATAAGATCAAACTTTATTGTCGATAGAAATGTACAATAGAGTTTGATCTTATCTTATCTTGTAATGTATTATGTATATCTTTGTCATGGTGCATTATGCTACCAACTTGATCCAACATTTTTTAGATGTCTGTACCGCTATTACCTTTTTTTTAAAATTAAATAATGTACACAATTGTATTTTTTCATGCCTTTGTTTCTGCTGTGACCATTGACATGCTTTGGATGAATAGCTGCAATTCTGTTGTCAGAATGTCTTTGATTATGACTTATGAAATGTAACATACTTTCTTATGGTTATTTTCTCATGATGTGGAAATCATGGTTGGAGAAAAATGTTGACCCATGTACTGAAATGTTTTTACATAATTTAGAGTATAATTACTGTTAGATTCTATGAGTTCATTCATTGTTAGCACTCTTCATTTTGACAAGTATATGTTTGTTTTCATACTCTTCTCTGTAACCACTTTGCTTTTTCGGGATCCAATGAACCATGTGTACTATGGGAATCATTTCCCAAAGTACTTTATCTTTGATATGAAATATTACACAGAATTGTAATCTACTACTGTACTTGATATTTTGCCTTCCTTTTTAGATAATAAACAAAAAAGGGGTAACATTTCCCGATTCATTTTAAAATGTAATATATATTATAATAATATTATGTGATCTGGTGATCAAGTGGTCTGCGTGTTGGTGTCACAGACTCAATTTGGATTTGAGAGTATTTTCTTATCCACCACCCGGTGTACTCTTGGTTTATACAATGTAATTTACACCTTTTTTTTGTGTCCCATTGAGACATGGAAAATGATAACATAGCTTCCTGCATTAAACTTCCTGTGATTTTTATTGATTTGCATTGTCAATCATGCATCAGTTTTAATTTTATGTGATGAAAAGTTTAACATGAACATTAATGAGTAAGCTGAAATTATTCAATGTCTTTTGTTTTCAATGTGCCTTTAAATTTATAAAATTTTAAAATTTTGTTTTTGATGTTGTGTCAGTAAGTTCTTTTATGTCATTTTTGCTGACAGTGTCATTGGAAAGCTCTTAGAGCTGACTGTGAAATAAGCTCTATATAAATTCTCTTTTTTTGTATTACAATACAGCCCATATTGGTCGAACACATTTTGGATGAATTCATAGAGAGTGGGGAAAAGAGCTGTATAAATGCTATCTATTATGATTTGTATTTGCTATTCCATGTAGTGTCTGATACCAACTCACATGTAGTTCTCATTATGCGGAGACAAGTTTGTAATGACAACAGAAATATGTTTTCATCATTTACTCCCTTTTTCTTTCTTAGATGATATGCTATTAAGTATTAAGTAGATTTATTTGTGTGTGTGTATGTTTGTTGCTTACACAGAAAAGTGACCACCTGTTTGGTTCACCCTTGTGCTGAGAGATTCATGATAAGTGTACTTTGCCTCTTTATCCTGATGTAAAATATTGCAGATTGAAAACATGTCTAATGACTGCTGATTGCTGTGCCTCCCCTTTATTTTATTTCATGTTCTATGTTCTATGGTAATATCTTATTTTTTAGTTGAAAGAAAAGAAGAAAAAAAGCTTCTTCAGTTGAATTTTGAATACACATTGAAGTAAAGAATGGTTGGTTTTGTGGTGGGATTGAACAAATGGATCATTTCCATTGAAAGGAAGGAGCAAACGAAGTTGCAGAACAGATTTTTGTTTGTTTTCCTAGCTTTTTTATTCGTCAATTTAGACAATACAGCTAGTTACTACATTCATCTTAATACTGACCGACCTAAAGTTCTAAATCTAAATGAAAGTGAATCAATGAACATGAATGACAAAGTGTGCTAATGTACCACAGAATATACAATTGAACATAATTGTTAATGTGCAATGTATACATGTACATTGGCCATAGGCTTGTAGGATTTTGATAAACAAACACACATGATAGACTACCAGTGCACATCAAGACAAAACCAAAGTAAAGATAGAAAGAAAAAATACTGAAGAGTACATCCACAAAAAAATTACAGTTATAGATAATGAAATGTGTTAGTAATGATCTATGATAACGTATTACAAGAAGGTTGCCAACAAAGTGTGACCACACCTACAATATTGATCTGTAGATTATACAATGCTATTTTTAGAGACAAGAGGAGTAGGATCCTCCTAGCAAACAGTGTTATGAGAAGACCTGTATGTCCTCAATGTTTCATCCAGGGAGCGTCACATTGTCTTTTTGTTTGTTGATTAAACATTTTTTCAGAATAGGAGTAGCCTATTGTTCACATTTTGCCTTGTAATAATAATACTGTATCCTCTAGAGGACATATTATCAAGTGAACAGATGTCTTGTACACAGGTCCCAGTTTACAGTACATGTAGTCGTTTCATTCTTTCTTATGGTTTTAACCTATAGTACATGTAGATCTACTACACGTGGTCATTATCATAGTAATAATAAATGTAGTAATACGATTATGTCAATGATGTTTCAGTTCATAGTACACACTTTCGTTGGTGTCACAGTAGAAATACAATGTAGCATGTAGGCCTACTTATACCTATAGCCTGGTTTGGACTTTTAGAAAAGTAAAGAGGCGATGAAAACCACAACACTGAGTTATAGTATAGATAATGAAATATGTTAGTAATGATCTACGATAACGTATTACAAGAAGAGTGCCAACACTAAGTGGACCTTACATAAATGTCGCTCACTCAAAGTGATGCCAATTAGCAGTGAGCAACCATGTACACCATATTTCTCAGTGCATTTTGTCAACTAGTTGCGTTTTTATGGTGTGCATGTCCTGGGGAAAATAAACTGAAAAATGGAACAATTAAGACATGACTTTGTTTTGTTTTCATTTTGTTGATCATTAGTAAGGCGCTCATTGCAATACATCTAATCTGCCAGTCGGCATACCTGCTTCTTACCATACTTCATTAGTAAGCTTACTGTTCATAAATTATGCATAACATGGCATGTACCATTGTGGTTTACACTAAAATAGTAAATGCATTATGTACATCAATAATCCTTGCAGAAAAGTGTGTGAATAATTATGAGTGCACTTCCAACATTGAATGAATGCTAACCTTATAAAGGAGACACATAGGCCTACGATGAAATCATAGTAAGCTACTATTATTGCAAACATATTAATGAACATGATACAAATACATTTTCCTGCATCACATATATTCACATTATGCATTTCAACTTCCTCCTTGCTTTCTTCATCACATGCCACATGTCTGTCCATAGTTGTCTTAATACATACGCACATGTATAAACACTCACTTCGTCTGTATCCCCCCCCTCCCTCTCTCTCTCTCTCTCTCTCTCTCTCTCTCTCTCTCTCTCT
>JAUELK010141868.1:0-21141 GCA_031471215.1 Gastropteron pacificum
TTTTTAGGTCTTTTACACATCCATGTACTTTTCTCTGTACATCTACTATGTTATACTGTTTCATTTTATTTGTTTGTTTGTATTCATTTTCTGTAATTTGTAAATATTGTTAAGCGCCTTGGAGCACTTTGATGCGGAGCCTGCGTGCTATATAAATGCATTATTACATTACATTACTTGTGCATCGAAAAGGAACAGTTTGTCTGAAATCATCTTTTGGTACATAATTTTTAAAAGCCATTTCCTCTCTAAAAAAAAAACAACCCTACATGTTTTAACGGTACAGTGACAATCCCTGCGAAAAGTATTTGAAAGGTCAATATTTGTAAGTAATAGTTAGCGCACAAACACAGTGTTAAGGGGTCTTCTCCGTCCTTTGATTTTATTCTCACAATAGGGCGATGACATTGACGACAGTGCGAGAACAACGTACCATATGCACATGGTTCATTATTGTACAAGCTCCACATTCTGAATAGGCTGACATCATGTACAAGTAGCAAGAAGAGCATACAACCACAGCCCAATACTTAGAAAAACAATGACTGGAAAATGTGATAAGTAATGACATTAAGATATCTTACTGGTATGTGATTTCATCTTCACAGTGACAAACTCATGCCATATACTACTTGCAATCATTATCATGTGTAAGACGAAATGCTTTTGACAACTTTGGCACTACTAAATATTTTCTAGCTTCCTGATTTCAATTATAAAACAGGTGTTCCAAAACCAAGCTGGATAGATTTTCATTCGTCTTGTACTGGTATAAAAAAAAATAAAAAGCAATACTGCATAAAGCAGTTGCTGAACACATTAAACATTCACTGTTCTTAGTTCTTATACCAAGTGAACCTTGGAACCGCTATGTTTCACTTAATTCAATAATGGTTACAAAGAAGCATCAGACGACAAAGCAGTTGTACTTGAAGTGAGAAATATAACATTGTGTAATATACACCTCATCCTGGAATACTTTATCATAGGCATCTATCAAGAAATGTATCGTACATACACTATAAAACATGTGAACACTGTCGAGCCATGAGCATGAGACATAGGTCATTCAATGCAGTTCATACAAAGTTGAGACCTGATCCAAAATAATAAGAGTGACATGAAATCAAATTCACATGATGCATGTTTTAAACTTCTTACTCTTACATATTCTGTAGCTTGATTGAAACAATGTTTCCAACACACACAAAAACAGTAAGCAGGTCTTGACAGTTGTAACCAAGGATCTTTTCAACACAAACTGTACGATGCCAGGCTAAATGGAGTAAAGAGTACAGAATCAATTGTGTGAAATAATGTAGTCTATACACTCTATCAATTATTGAAGTTCAAACTTCGAAAAGACAGGAAAGTTTTGTTTCAAAATGTAGTTTAGGCTGTGCAAATACCTCATCTTAATGAAGCAGAGAATTCACAGGTAACCAGCTACTGCTTAAGTACCAGTAGTGACAACAAGAGAAATAGAAGAGCAGAGCAATCCACACTCCAATGAGTGGCAACCATTGTACCTCACTGCAAAAGTTACCTTGTGGCTATACTTCAGTCTGAATGCTGCTCGCCAAAAGTAGAAAGAGTGAGAGGCGGGACATCCAGTGTTTACAAGGTCCTTAGTTACAGCTGATAACATGAGTTTGTAGGTGAAACAATTTAACTGTATGTACACATGAGGGGGAATGCATGAGTTGAGAACAATACAATGCATGGTTCAGGCCACCAACATGGACATGCTGTCAACAAACAGAGCACAGGTCAAACCAACAAAAGGTTGGAGACCAACTCCAAGATCAGAGCAACCCAGTGTCCAGCATGTTGCTGTTATTGCAAATACTGGACATCAATCTTATGGTAAAGGCAAGAGTCAGAATGACAGAACAATGTGCCTAGCTGTTCAACTGTCAACTGATAACCTGGTGTACTCCAGTGATTGAAGTATGACTAGCATGAGTTTTCTTGCACAACAAAATGGATTTTACCAGATTTCTCTTATTACAAGTCGGCCTACTGCAACAAAATGAAATGACATGATGAATCATAAAGTAGTGAATGAGTGTAGAGAATAAGTATTTCCAAATAATGATACATTTAGGATATTGGCCAACAGAACAAAACAGTTGACAAAGCAGAAGGTTTACAGCCAAGCCATGTTTTTTAAATGAATGATTGCATTTTTAAATAATTTTCTTAATGACCTGTGCATTAGAGTCTTCTTCTTCTTCTTCTTCTTCTTCTTCTTCTCTGTGCATCAGAGTGAAAGACAAACAAAAGGGCAAGAAGTCTTCAAGCAATAAATGCATCATCATCCCTTGACCGCCGACGTCATAATGAATGTCTATACCTGAAGGGATGAATGGAATCTATGTACACAAGATAGCATTACTGTTTAATGGATCAGCATGTCATAATAATAATAATAAAGTTTATTTCTATAGAGAGAACTAATCCCCCTGAATGCAATCTCATCCTAGCATCATGTCCACCTACTTACTACGCGCTTAGTGTCATATAGAAGAAACCATTGCATTGAGTGAGGTAGGGGTCTTCAACTTTGAAATCAAAATTATGTTTTAGAATATTGACATAATCAATCTTATCATATTTGTACTAACAGATATGAATGTAAAGCTTTAAAAGCTTGTTCAATACCCAGGTGCATTGTATTGTGAATGCTCAATTAAATAACAAACATGTACACAAATGAAATCTCATATAAGAAACCTGATGTCAGAAAGTAAATGAGAGGAAAGAAAGCAAATACATATACAAATTGTATGAAGATTATGGACATTGCTCATTTACATGTAACAGTGTAACAAAGAAGTTTTCATATGCTGCATGACAAAGTAGCATGTTCAGTTTAATCACCCCTTAATACTAACTTGCGTAGCTCCACATTTGCTACATTTTGTACGGTAAGGAATATGTACATTCATTTAACATGAGCCACTAAGAAACTGCATGACCATTGTCATTATCATGACTCGGGCAAATGGACAAATGTCCATCACCACATTTGCTACATTTTGTACGGAAAGGAATATGTACATTCATTTAACATGAGCCACTAAGTACTAAGAAACTGCATGACCATTATCATGACTCAGGAAAATGGACAAATGTCCATCACGATTCACTTTGGAAGTGACCACACTTTACAACTTGCAGCAAGAACCTTTTCTACTCAATCCTTCAGAATTACTGCATGAAGAGAAAATAGATATGGATTGGTTGAGTGGGCATGCTATTGGCTGCTCTGATAGCATTAGCTATTGAAATCGCTGTATGGTCCTCACTAGATTACTAACTTTGCAGAAGATTTACTTTTACGAGTCTAACATTCAAATCAATTATCTATTTATTCTTTTATTTATTTCTAAATTCATCGCGCATATTGGCCAAGATTTTCCCAAGAGACTCCATTTATATTTATGTTATGGAAAATGTATAATTTAGTGACACAAATACTACCCCCCAAAACACTCACTTTCTTAAATCATATTGTAAATACCACTTACACTCTTGTAAGAAAATAAAGCAATAAGAATCAAAATCAATAGGTCATGATGAGGCACAGTATACATGTGTAATATTGATATCTCATACAGTGGTTGTGACATACATGTAACGACATGCATCAGACTGAGAACACATTCCATTTGCTATCAGGTCTTTGTGAGTGGGGAGTTTTGTGTTTTATACATGATTTACAATTTGGTAAAAGAACAACATCTGAAGAAACAAAGTGTAAACACCATCAGCTGAAAATCCATACATATGGACGCCTTCATTCAACAAAAAGAAGTCTTGGTTACATCTTCCTGGCTCACGAAACACACACATACAGGCACATATAACTAGATGTATTATACATCTAGATCCATTTCTCAGAAATGATAACATAATAAACAAAAGTTTTTTAAATTTCTATTTCATAATCAAAGCAATGACAGCTGTGGTTTAAGTCTATAAGTTCATCACCATATAAACCTACAAATTGAATTACAATTATGTCAATATGATATATTGAGAGAGAACAAACTCTCTTCACTTCTCACTTAACAAAAGTATTTGCTCACAATGTTTACTATTCCACTCTACTAGTGTGGAAGTACAGATTTCCTCACTTCCTTTCCTAGACTTCTGCTTCTATCAACAAAGTAACATGATGTGTATTTCACCCCAATACTAAGCTGTACCATGACACACACCAGTCTTTATCTAATTCATTCTATAAAAAAAAAAAACTTTATCCAACACTGGCCACATGTCAAGTCCTGTACTGTACATTATTTATACAATTATACAAAGACTCAGTCCTCAATATGACATTCATGAATGATACGTATCATTAATCACAGCCATCGCCATCTTAGTTAAATGTGTGATTGGACATATAGCCCAAGGAAATGTTCACCTTTTCTTTATGTAAGGCAGAAGCAAGTAGCACCTATCCCTTCTATTATAGTTAGTGTGAAAAGAATAAAGACGTATTTAGATTCTGTATTGTTACGTTGCCCTGTCGGCTTTATATTATAGTTGTAGTATCTAATCAGTAAAACACATCGACTGGGCTGGTTATGCAAAATAAGAATGCAATATTTCTATCATTTAAAAAAATTACTACAATTGTCATATATATATATGCCAGTGATAATTATAATTATTCTTAGAGTCGTCATCACTATTGTCATTGTGGATTTGATTGAAGACAAAAAACATATTGATGCTCACAGCAACAATCCTAACCAAGAGAGACATCATAGTCTACTAATGTGAACACAGTAAAGGGCCAGAAAACAAAACTGGTAAACTAGAGACTGAAAAGAACTTGTAGTGTGTAGGACCTCATTGGTTTAAGCTGCAAAGCTACAGCTTACATGGCTCTTCAGTCAAAAACATACATGTAGGCCTACACCCCTGTCAAAGCTACTGCGAACATTGAGGACTCAAAAGCTACTTTAAAAGCTGTATGGCAAAAAAATGATGCGACCAGAAAATGCAAACATAAGATAAGGTTATGGCATACTACAGTAAGTATACTTCAAATAGAACACATTATTATTAACATTTGATTGACAATTACTAACTCATATGACAGAGGAAAATAAGAATCTCAATAAGAAGAACACAAGGCTGAGTAAATAAAGAAAATTAAATAAGGACATTAACTTAACTAGATCTACTTCTGAGCACTCGTCACCCCATACACTAATCACACTATTCAATAATAAAATAAACAAATTGATAAAATAATACTAAATCAAATGAAGGGTGAATGTAATTAAACATCTGATAATAGCAATAATGACAACAGCACAAGTACCTGGTAATGATAAATGTTAATTGTTTGACATAATCCACAACAGCACTTGTAATGTTTTTTTCTAGATACCTCAAGTAAAGTCAATTCAGATAGAGAAGGAAAATGCCACATTCAAAGAAAACAAATCTTGGCAAAATGGAAATGTCTACCTAAAGGAGAATTAGAATATGTGTGCAGCTCTCATTGAAATGTGCAATATAAATGCGATGTATTATTATTATCATTATTAGTCTCATCTGGCATTTTCACCTTGTCAACTAAGTTCTATCAATACTCCCCCATTTCTCTAATCATGCAGCAAGTTAAACAAAATACTGTAATCACCATTGAATGTCCACAGGGTGTACTTAACTATAATTTCTACAGGCTTCTTGGAGCACATTTACTGCACTTAACATGAAATTTGCAATTTCCTGGAATCTCATAAATTTTCACACAAAATCTCTCCACACATGGTTTTCCATTTGCGTTACTGAAAATAAGACTTTTAATACTCTCATCACTCAATCTCATTTGCAAACAAGTAACCCTAACACACAATCTCATTTGCATACAAGCATGTCTGGCGAACCCACTCATTTACATACAAACAAGCATCCCTGGCAAACAATCTCATTTACACACAAGTATCTATGTACACACACAAATGCATGCACACACACTTACAGACCTATCGGCACATCCGAGTGTACACTCTACATGGTACTGATTTACATAGTTGTAGTAGTAGTAGTAGAGGTGAAAGCACAGCCTTGCATCATCCAGAACAAAGGGTCAGTCAGCACCAGGCTGGGGCAGGGGGGGCTCAGCTCCAATCAGGACGCTGTGCTCTCTGCAGGCTTGGCCATGTGATGGCTGGTGGTGTGGTGGATGTAGTTGACTAGACGCTGACCCACCAGGTATCTGGGGAGCAACAAATACTACATTAAGAATGGCTTCCAACCTGTTGTGCTTTAAAATAGAAATCCAGTCGACTAGACAGACCAACCTGGTATTTGAGGAACAACAAATACTACAATAAGAATGTTGTGCTTTGTAGAACTCCAGTTGACTAGACACACAGACAAACCTGGTATTTGAGGAACAAGAAGTAGTACAATTGTAACTGTAAGTGCAATTTCCAAACTGTAATGCTGACATACATAAACATCATACAGACATGACCTATCCCTGTACTGTACATACAATTGACAAAAACGCGGTTACAACTTCAAATGACATTCGGATAAAATATTTATACATATCACAGTTTTGAGCAAAAGCGTTAAAAACATTTACATAGAGAAACACAACGGCACTATGTACCTCTGTACTAGTCATTATTATTATTTGTTACATAACAAAAGAAGAATACCAGAAAACCAGAAAACATAAACACTACCCTCTTAGAAAATCATTGCACACAAAAATTGATACACACAAACAAAGACATCACAGATCTCTTTACTCCTCATTATTATTCATGTAACAAAACAGAAAACGTAAACACTACCGGTACCCTTTGAGAAAATTACCACACAAACACACAGACAAGACATATCTCCTTACACTTGTCTTTGATGTGATTGTAAAGAAAACATAAACACTACCGGTACCCTCTAAGAAAATTACCACACACAAACACACAGACAAGACATATCTCCTTACACTTGTCTTTGATGTGATTGTAAAGAAAACATAAACACAACCGGTGCCCTCTAAGAAAATTACCACACACAAACATACAGACATGACTCCTTACTTGTCTTTGATGTGATTGTACAGAAAAAAATAAACACTACCGGAAAATTACCACACACAAACATGACACATCTCCTTACTTGTCGTCTTTGATGTGATTGTACAGTCGCCTGAACTGACGGACTTGAAAGATGAACATGACAGAGGACATGACCAGAGTGAGCACGAAGGGGTAAATCCTGCGCACCACCAGGGTCTGGGTCTCAAAGCTTACCCCTGTGGAAAACACAAACAAGTTTCAGTCTTTAGTGGCATGGAACAAAAACTAATATGTCCATAGGGTATAAATACTCTCTATCATAACTATGATGTGGTTCATGTGGAATTCTGTCCATGATAGTTATAATAATGGGTTCCCCTTTTGCACACCCTTTCCTTCTGTGTGAGATTACCAATTATAAACAAATTAATGATGATGATGAAAACAATGATAATGATAATTATAAAAATGAAGGATCTTGAATTTGCAATAATGTTGATGATAACAAAAGTAATAAACATAACCTTTGTATTGGTGATACGTTAACTGAAAACCAATGCCATCTACTGCAGAATCTTTACAAGGGCCACAAAAGATAAGAGAGAGAGGGAGACAGAGAGAGGGAGACAGAGAGAGGGAGACAGAGAGAGAGAGGGAGACAGAGACAGAGAGAGGGAGACAGAAAGAGAGAGCAGACTGACCTATGGTTGGTACAATACTGTGAGCAATGACATATGGCACAGCCAGGGCAATGCCCAGGAAAGTCGACACAGGCAGGCAGATCTGGCTCATGATGAAACGCATGTTCAGATTGCGCATGCCATCGTTGTAGACCTGGCAGAACAAAACAAACAATAAAAAAGGTTTTACACCCTTAATGACACATCATGTTAGAGGTGGGACCAACATTTTAACATCCGTCTCAGTAAGGACAGGACTGGGCAGACACCCATATTATAAACTGCCCACCACACAACCAATGTCAAGAATCTCCCAGAGATATTTTAACCAGGGTCACCCACTTTTTTTTCCTACTATTCCATGAGAAGGTAAGGCCTGTTCTTCTAATGTATAAGACTGTCTGCCTTTTGGGATTCCACAAGTGTTTAATAGAAATTTGCCTCCAGGTTGGAACACATCTCTTTGGAAGCCGAGCAATGAGCATTCCTCTATAAGGAAGGGGTTCTCTATGTTATTCATGGATTAATAGAATTGATGTTTGCTCGTAAGCGTAAATTGTACGCATCATTCGTTGACTACGAAAAAGCTTTCGATTATTTTGACAGGGTGTTTTTATGGCATAAACTATTAAAGCAAGGTGTCAGTACAAAGATAGTTAAATGGTTAGATAACATGTATTCTAAAGTAAAATTAACTGTTACTAACGAAGAAGATAATAGTATGTATGGGGTATAGTGTGTGTATGTGTGCCTGTGTGTGTATGTTTCTTTTGTTGTCTATGTTTCTTGTAACTCTATGTGTACGCATCTGAGAGTGAGTGACGGTCCACCATGCAACGTTCATTTTTTTGTAAATGACTTTGGGCTCTGGCCTAATAAAACATTTGAACTTGAACTCTCTAGTAGGCCAACATGATGTGATCATGAACTTTGATGGTGTTTTTTTTTCTACCTTGGAATCAGTGTGTACAGTTAACTACTACTGTAATGGTTTCTGGAAAAAAAAGGACTCACCCTCTCTATGGCTCTCTTTAGCCACCACTGTGGCCCCATCATGATGACGGCTGTCAAGATCTTCATGTGCAACACTCCAAGGGCCCAGTCCTGGGAAGAATACAGTCTTGTTATATATAGCAATAATAAGATAAGATGAGGTAAGAAAAGTCTATTCATCCTTTGCAGGAAATTTGTCATGGTCATTACAATATATATAATAATCTATAATTGTTTTAGTCAGTGTTGTCAATCTGTTATTTTAACTCTTTGGGATTGATCATGTGTATAATGTTATGTTATATTGCACTTGTGATTGTGCCTGTGTATTTTTATTGTAAAGCGCCTAGAGCTTTTTGGATAGGCGCTATAGAAATAAACTTAATTATTATTATTGTTATATAGTTTATGATTTGGCAATCTTTCGTGCGTATACGAGACAAAACTATACAAGCGACAGGCTTCAAATTTGGCGTAGACGTAGTAGCATTGATACCAGGAAAAGATGGCTATCGTTAAATGTTGATTGATTGACGCATGTAGAGACACAAAACATGCCCAAACGCGTCTGGATCTAAACACAAGCAACTTTCACTACCACCATATTCAGAGAAATGTTGCACTGACCTGCCAAGGGAAGAAGATGGGTGACTGGTCCAGGGGTACCCTCATGGGGGCCACAATGATGAGGTCAAAGAGAAGTCCCAGTAGTAAGGGGATGCCTACCAGCAGCACTGCTGCCATGGCCACTGACTTGACAATCTGTGGAGGGGGTAGATGCCAGTGAATGTTTGTATTGTATTGTATACACTTTCTTCATCCCTTCTCAGGGAAATTTGCCTTAGTGTTATGAGCACCGCTTTTCACTGAAGCCAACACAGTCGCCACAGAGCAGCCTATTGGCCATTATATTTTTGGTGGGACGAGGAGGTTATTATGATAGGGTTTCATTTTGAATTTTGCCCAGACAGCGACCATAACTGGCCTACTCTTCATTGATTTAAAACTGCCAAGGGATCTTTAACGTGCGCAACATGCACACAGGACCTCCGAGTTCATCGTCCTTATCCGAGAAGACTAGGTGCTCGGTCCCACCTATCAAGCAGACCATTCTCTATCTCATTTCATCAAACAGGGTCTCATGGTATGCTATCGTTCAGCTCATCAACCCTCAAGGTCAACATTTGCCTGTAAAAGACTGTGTCTATACACTCATAAGCAAAACGCCTCCAAGATGTTAAATTTGGCCTTTACGGATTTGTTCCAGTAAATACACAAGCAAAACAGATTTATGACAGCAAACATTTTCTTTTTCTTCTTCCTGTTCACCCAATTTTCTTTTTCTTCTTCTTGCAGATTCCCCAGGCTGCTGGAGAGTTTCCTTTGCATCAGTGTGTTCTCTCTCCAGATCTGATCTCTAAAGGTGTTTTGGGGAAGGCACGTTTATAAGAGATGTTATGTTGTCATAGACCCGGTTTGACAAGGACAGATTTCAGTTTAACAGATGTCACATAATCTGACCTTCTTCTTCTGCTTTCACTGAAAATAATCTAACCAAAGAAAGGAAATGTTAGTGCTAGACATACCAGTAGCCCCCAAAGCTTGAGTTTTGCCTTGATGATGGCCCAGCCCTGCAGGTACCATCCAGCCAGCACAGTGGACACACGCAGGCCCAGCCAGCAGATGTACAGGCCACAGCCTGCTGTGTAGAGTTCATGGATCTTTGTGTCACCCACCCACAGCCACATCAGCTGGCGCCCTATAAACACTGGGGGTGGTAAAATATAACAGAATTAATCCTCAGTGGGCAAGACAGTACACATATATAAATGGGCTATTATTATTATTATATATATATGAACAAATGGGGGCTTTTACAGAGGACACAGCAAGACAGCTGTGTAAAGTTCATGGATCTTTGTGTCTCCCACTCATAACCTATGAACACTGGGGGGTAAAATATAACAGAAATTGTGGTTAAACGAGGGGCCCTATGAAAGCAATCGTCAGTGGGCAAAATGTTTAGATTAGCCTTCACTTCTGAGTTTCAGAAATGTTGGCAGCACTTGGCCTTAAGCTGTGAGCTGGATGCGCTTGACATCTATTCAATGCCTCTTGCATAAAGTTGGAGGTTTTCCTCGGTTGTTGGATGTTTGTTTGTAGTGTGTTTTTGGTGTTTGGTTCACAGCACACAGAACAACCATGTAGTCTCACCTGGCAGCACTAGAGATACTGTACTGGCCAAGAAGAATGTGAAGCACATGAGCACAACAAGGGCACAAATCTGTAGAAGAGGACAAACACAATATTAGTCCCCATGGGAATGAAAAAAACATCTCTGTAAAAATGTCCCACTGAAAGCCCACACTGGCAACACAGGAGACTGAGATGGTTCTGTACTGAATAAGGTATGTTGAGCTAACATGTTTGCTGTAGAGGAAGGAAATAAGCTGTATGAATTAAGCTTTTATTATTATTACTCAAGTTTTTAATTTTTGTTATGCCTGGAACCTTGTAATGTCCTTTAATGATAACACCACTACACATTAAAACTTTAAATGGAAACAATTTCAAAAACTTTATCACACCTGCATGAACATTCAAAATAACAAATGATAAGCCATGAGCCGAACAATAATATGTGTATGAACATGAAAAAAACTGTGTCCTCTTGTACATTTTAAATCCTGAACAGTCAATAATAACAAATTATAATGAGATCCAAACTGATACATTTATTTTTTTTAATAATTAAAAAAAAAAGGAAGTCAGACCTTTGAAAGAACAAAAGGGGACACCAAAAAGCTGAGAAATAAGATGTACCCTGGCCATGAAGAAGTTTGGCCTCTTGTAAGGCTGGAACCCTGTAGGACCGCCTCCTTGCAGCATGGCTTGATGAGCTGCACCCAGGCCCTCGGCTGGATCGGCAGCGGCTGCAGCTGGAGGTGGCATGGCATTAGCACCTGGCACAGCAGCCGCCGGGTGGGGCTGTTGGTTGTGGGGGGCTTCAGCCCCTTCCTGGCTGTCTACTATGTTGGCCACATCCTGAAACAGAGAATGATAATAACAATAATAGATAGCATTTATATAGCGCTTTTCCCCGCTCTACAGCAAGCTCAAAGCGCTATACAGCCACTATTACCCTGACAGACCTGTTTCATTCCAAAGCCATCTCACCTCCGACTATAGCTGAATGATAAAAACAAATCCTATCACAGCAGATAGTAGAGCATTTTAGCACCTCTAAAAACAGACCCCAACAAAAAAGGGAGTAAAAAATACAAAGTGTTCAATCAAATAGATACAGAAAAATGTAGAAAATAAAAAAAAAGTGAGAAAAAAGAATAACACAAAAAACGAAGAAAGAAGTAAAGAGTAAAAAGTGTAAAACAAAAAAACATTTTAAAAAGGAAACAATCAGAGACAAGAAGCAAGAAAAGTGAGAAACAAAAAAAAA
The DNA here is from genome assembly GCA_031471215.1 of Gastropteron pacificum. NCBI lineage: Eukaryota > Metazoa > Mollusca > Gastropoda > Cephalaspidea > Gastropteridae > Gastropteron > Gastropteron pacificum. The sequence goes on from JAUELK010141868.1 coordinate 12,192, forward strand.
ACAAGACAGGAAAGAGAAACAAAAGAAGTAGGAAAAAAAAAAGAGTGATAAGACTGTCAGACGCACAGAAACAAAGGCATAAAGACAAGAAAGACACATCATAAGCCACCTCTCCGTCCAAGCTGACATCTCCGATGAGGTAAGAGCGTAAATCCAAGAGCCAGGCCATGGCTTTAGACCAAGCCTCCACCAGCTTCTTAAGCATGGCCCGAGTGTGGCCGGCCTCCAGGAGAGATGGGAGGACCACCTGCAGTAAGAGCAGCTCCAGGGACAGCTCACTCACTGGGGCCTCACTGCGCACAGGGAGAATGGATGATAAATGATAATAAGTCATCATAATAAGTCATAATAATAATAATGGAATTCATTTCTAACGCGCATCATCCCCATTAGCATGAGCTCGAAGCGATGTACACTTTAAAATCAAGACATGATATACAATGGACAGAGACATAATACACTCAATGAAAGTCATAAATAAGTAATTTGCAGAGTACACATAACCATTGAAGTGCTCTATGGCACTTGACAATTACACACACACACACAAAACTAAACAAAAAACAGCAGCTCCAGGGACAGCTCACTCACTGGGGCCTCACTGCACACAGGAGGAGTAATAATATAATAATAATAGTCGATTTATACAGCGCCTTTTCTCTTTGAGCTCAAAATGCTTTACAGCATGTATTGTTACCCTGAAAGACCTGTTTCATTCCAAAGCCATCTCAACCTCCTGGGAGGCATACTGGCAGTGCTGCCGGCGCACATACCAACATTCTGACATCTTTCACTGTCTATAGTCCACACCTTGGTGAGGTGAGAAAGTCCTGACAAAGTACTGTATCCAAGAATGTATGATAAATGATAATAAGTCATTTGTACAGTACACATATCCATTGAAGTGCTCTATGGCACTTAACAATTTCACACACACACATACACTCACACACACAAAAAACCTAAACAAAAAACAGTATTTTCACAAACATAGTGATGATAGACAGATGGATGTACATGTAGAAGGTACCAATTTCTTTTAGTATCAGCATTTATGTGGTAAGTGCTGGCTAAAAAAATGGATTTCACTTCAAGTTTAATCTATATTCGTTGGTCTCCTGACATCTGTCGTATGATATTGATATTAAATGTGACAAGTGTTGGCTCTAAAACTTGACTTCCCCCACAGGTTTTGATGTATATTCTTTGGTCTCAAGACTGAGAATTTAGTATCTCTATTCTTAATGCCAAATGTTCTATACTGTTCTTCGTAATGTTATTGGTGGTCTTCCCTCTCTTTAAAAGCATGTGTGACAGGTAAGAGTCCTTTACAATTTATAATTTTTTTTAAAACTGATACAAATTCTCAAAAATACAGTTATTGGTGGTCTTCCCCTCTCTTTAACAGCATGTGTGACAGGTAAGAGTCCTTTATAATTTATAGTAAAAAAACTGATGGCCACAATGCGACTTGGGAAGCTCACCTAGAGACGACCACTCGGTAAGGCAGAAAGTTTGTGAAGACCAGCCGAATCACCTTGATGGGCAGCCAGAGCATGAGTAGGACAGCACTACCAAAGATTACCTGGGGAGTTGGCAGTCAAGAATAATTGATCTCATTTATGTAGTCATTAAAACCATCAAACTTTCTTCTTTTTTTGCCAGAAGAGTCTGTACTTCATAAAAACGTTCCGAGTAGGCCTATTTCATCACTTGTTGTTGTTGTTGTAGTTGTGATCAGATCAGGCACAAGTTATGAGTTATTTACTCTTCAGAGCCATGGCAGTCTAGTTCTGCAACCTGGGACTGGAGGGCCTTATTTCGTCACTTACAAACAAGTTTTCTTAAAGTATCAAATGTGCCACGATATTTCTTCTATCCTGTTCCAGTATCTTTGTTCTAAGGGCTAATGCACAATTACTGTTCAAGGCAGTGTACTACTAGACTCACCACTGAGGCCACAAATCTCCTGAAGTGTCTGAACACACACAAGTGAATCATCTGAGGGAGAAAAACAAACAATGTTCGAGTCAGCTCATCATTCTAGGGTACAATGATTTGCATGAAATGATCTTGACTGAACCCGTCGGTTGGATTACTTTTATTTGTAGCTCTTCAGATTCTTGTCAAGTCATAGAAGAACAACATCACTGCACTCCAGGCTCCATTCCTCGCGGTAGGATCAAATGAAGAGTAACGATTTAAAACTTTATTATGAAATGATGATGATGTCAATCTATATGTAATGTATGTCTTTTCCCCATGTGATGTACATGTATACAGCGCCATCGAGTATTTTTATGTGGAATTTAGGCGCTTTACAAATAAATTACTATTATCATTATTATTAGGGGTATTGATACTTATAGTCCTGTACATTCTTCTCATCTCTTCAGATTCCAAGAGGCTCACCGAACATTTATCTAGATGGGTTAGCTTGCTGCTCTTCCAAGCTGGAGATCTTGGTTCAAATTGTAGGAGATTCTGGACATGAATTAATGTCGACAGGTTATACGGCTATACACCCATGCCCCATAAGAGAAGGACACATTCACCTAAAGGACCTGATGATATCCAGGCGTAAAACAATACACAACAGAATTCATGACTAGACGACTCACAGATGACAACATATGTCAATTAAACTCTCTACCACAGATGCTACACCAACCAACAACAACAACGCACCTCCTGGATAGGGTTGAACTCTGGGTCGTTGAGTCTGAACATGACTAGACGACTCACAGATGACAACATATATAATTAAACTCTGTACCGCAGATGCTACACCAACCAACAACAACAACGCACCTCCTGGATAGGGTTGAACTCTGGGTCGTTGAGATTCCTGAGGAACCAGAGGACTCCTGGCCGCAGTACCTCTCTGGTGAGGAGGATGAAGGAGGCAAAGTAGAAGACGTACACCATGCCCACCAGCCAGTGGATGAACATGGACGTGCCGGGGGACGACAGGAAGCTAGACTCTCGGTCTTTCAGGCTGGCATCAAACATAGACTGAGGACAGAATGAGGGGACACAGTGAGAGACTCAATTTATTTAGTAGGACAGACAATGCTTATGAATCGCTGAAGAATTTCAACACAAATTTCTAAAATGTGTATACATCTGTATACAAAATTAAACAAGCATAGAACTTGCGATTTACATTGAAGTCGAAAAGAAAAACATTGAAAGAAGTCAATGGATGAAAAATATTTGAAGTGATCATATCTAATTCATTCTCACCGCCACATCATATTCTATAGCCTTGGCCTTGAAATTTGAAATTGTGAGGAAGAACATATAGATACCAAGTTTACCACAGCACATGGGCCACTACACTACAACTACTCAGGTTCAGCACTGACCAGTGAGCAGATGTCCAGCCACCAGCCACAGACCAAGGGAAAGGCTCCAATCTCCATGACCACTAGCAGCTTCACCTTGATCACAACATAACACAGGCCAAAAATGCGCTGGCCCCTGTTGAGGAATATGAACACACTGTCAGAGAGGCACCCTTTCATAAGGTATCCCAGACATTCTTATCTTGATACTAACTAACAGTCAGTAGAGCTAGCATTTGGCACATGACTGCTTAGTTACCAGCAAAGCTTTTCAACAAACAACTAATCTACACATATGAACAATTCACTTTAACCTACAGCAAGTGTAGTATGAGTTGTTGCATTTATTCTGCTTCTTTGCTCATAAAAAGCAGTCGAGCTTGACATTTTCAAAAAATAGAGTGAATCTCTAAACCGAATAGTGCATCACCTATTCCTTAAAAAGTGAAATAAAGAGAAGCCAACATAAATCGATACTGATTAATGAACAGTAACAGAACCTTAACATAGCATTGTCAAACCAGTTTATGTAAAGGCAAGTCAACATTTTAGTAACAACATAAATCAATACTCAAGAATGAACTGTAATACAACTTAAGTGAAACCAATTTCCATGCGTCAGGACAAAAAAAACAACATATTTTTACATGCAGAGTCACTCCCCTACCTGTTAAGTCTTGTGAGAGAGCAGAAAGAGTATGCGGCCAGTAGGGTGACTGCGATGACCAGGTAGCCAGCCAGGGTGGTCAGCAAACCTTCAAAGTGGGAGGCCTGCACCTGGGAAGAAACCTATCAGCATGACAGTGGGGCTGCAGGGAGCTCGAGCCAACCAGACTTGGTGGTTAATCAAAAAAAAAAAAAAAAAGTTTTATCCCTTGGGAATCCTATAATTTGACCCTTGTTGGTTAGTAGCGATTTATTCTTTTTAGTGAGACAAATTCTATTAATCACGATGTTTGTTATCTTTCTGATGCTTTCGAAATATATTTAAGTCTTCCATGCAATGCAAGTACAAACTTAGTGGTTAATGATTGCAAGTCTTACGCCTCAACCATTCACATAACAACACAGACGTAACAAAGTGAAAACCAGTTTGTGTCATATAAAAATGTTTTTTTTTGTTTTGTTTTTAGATCTAATGCTATAGAATAGACTCAATACTTGCTTACATGATCAATAGCATTTGTTTCAACTGATGTAGAAATAAATAGGTTTCAGGTAGGCATTTCTGTTTCGGGCATTTAAGGTGTTGTTTACATCCCTCTGTCAAGTGACCTCACTATAGTAGAGCAGAAACAATTATATTGAACATAAATACAGAAAGTCAGGTAAAACAATTTTTGCCACTAGGACCATTAAATACACCTGGAATACTTACAATTTCATCCATTTTGGTTCCAACCAGCATGAAGTGTCCAATGTGATATGGGCAGAAGGCTGAAATGAGAAAAGTACATAAAATACTTCCGAGAGAAATACAACATCATTCTCTTACAGACTACAGAGATACACGTCTGGTAGCCTTACATTCTCATTGTTTTCATGGCCAAGCTCTATATTACATACAAAAGAACGTCTTCACATAGTTGGCTTATCGATTGACTTGTCACGAAAGATTTCATTATGTAGTATTTAAGGTCGGTTTTTAGGGTTCTTTGGGTTTGGACACCTTTTTCGCCGACGCTTAGAAATGATCCCAAAAGTATGATCTTGTGAAACAACACATACAATTCTGCTAAAATATGTACTCACCAAAGACAAGGATGAACAGTGTGTTGAGAGACACAACCCAAAAGACATGTTCCTGAGAAAGAAAAGAATGAAACAGTTAATTATTATAATTGTATTATTGTAACAAGAAGACAATATACCTCATCCTTTGTCCGGGAATGCATTCTGTAATCTTATGACAATGATACACTTAATCAAAGCTGTCTAAAAGCTTTCGCACAAATATAATATAATAACATGGCTCAAACTGTATTCTAGTGTTTACATTGAAAAGCAAAGAGCATTGTGTTTGAAAGAAAACAGTATGGAACAGTTCCATGCTTTTAAGAGCAAATTAAACGAATAATTGAAAGCTCAGACTTACCAAGAAAACAAGAGAGCCATCTAATCCAAGAAGCTGGAAAAGAAACACATTGAAACATTTCAGTGAAAAATTTCACGGAAAGCAAAATACACTGTTTTTGCTTCTATAGCCTTGTATATAAAGTTGTCTTAAAATGACACAATGAAGATTCATTTCTTCTTTTCGGATTCGTTTATAATGGCATAAACTGTATGACTGTATTGTTTTGTTTTGTTATTCTTTTTTTCCTCTTCTCAGGAAAATTCACATTTGTATCATTGACTTCTCTGTTTGTTTAAATTAAACTACCATGGTGTCATCACTAGTCAGTGCCTATGAGCAATGAGGATATTTTACCCGCTACTCTTTTTTCTTTGGGGGGGGGAGGGGGAGGGATTATGAAAGGGTTTAATTTAATACATCAAAGAAATGTCACCAAGAGGATCAAAATCCAGACTTACTCTCTCCCATGTCAGTTCTTCTGCAGCTCTGTCCCATTCTATAGGGTTCCAGTTGTTGTCATCTGAAAAACCAAGAAAAAGAAACAATGAACAAAGTGTCTTTACATTTATTGACCTTCTCCCTCAAATCCTGTTGTAACACTCCTATCATTAAACAATTTAACAAAAATTACTGCATGAATGACTCCAGTAAAAGCAAAAATACAAAAACGTTCATTGAAAAAAAAATTCAATAGAGTAAAGCCAAATTCTGTTAATTCGTTTCAAAAAACAAAATCAGGAATATACATCTTTAGATTCAACATCTTGCTATGAAAAATGACATCACAAAAACACTTTTCAAAAAGATTTCTATTACCAATATTGTAATCACAAAAAGAAATAACACATGATCAGCACCACCAGTATGCCTCCCAGAAGATTGAGAAGGTTCCGGAATGCATCAGGTCTGTCGAGGTAATAGTGGATGTAAAGCACTTTGAGCTTGCTGTAGAGCGGGGAAAAGCGCTATATAAATGCTATCTAATATTTATTATTATGTTTACCCTGTGCAGCAGCATTGTTGATATTGTTGGCATCTTCAGCTGCTTCGTCCATTTCGTCAGCTCCACCACGACGCTCGTTGCCGGCCCCGCCAATTACTTGCTCCGGCGGCTCCTGAGGTGCGGCTGCATTGCCTAGCCCGCCTCCCCCCTGTCCCTGACCAACTCCGCCCCCCCCTGCACCAACTCCCAACCCACCTATGAGGTTAAAACCTCCTCCTGCGGCATTCTGTGGAAAGAGCAAGGACTCTAGATTAGATTTACATACAATTAAAACAACAGCTATGGAAAGAAAACAATGACAGAATATTTTTCATCTTTCAAACTCTTGATGCATTAAAGATCATATCAAATGTACGTATAGACTGTTTTGCATACATTTTTCTGCGATTCGAATGGTGGCGACAAACATCATCTTCTTCCTAGTTCATCAATATTAATCAAGATGTCAACAAAGCAATCAAAACATTTTAAAAACCAAACTCTACTCAGTCATGTATTTCACATTTATTTCATGAAATGATTTCCTTACTATAGAACTATAGTACATTTGCCTAAATATGTTTTTTTTTCAAAAATTCAAAAACCTTGAGCTCTAGGTTCCGAGGGACAAGGCAGTATATCAGTAAATCCACCTGAGAGCCGTTAGATTGCAGTACTTCTTACAGTAGTGTAAGTAAGCCATCCATTTATGTGTAAACACCCCAATACATGTACCATATCGCTAGATGTTGTGCGAGCGAAATGATCTAATCAATAATGATATAACGAACAAAAATCTACTTCCCAGAGCATGTAAATATAAACAGATTAAACTATTATATGTCAAATGGGTACCCGACTATAGACAGTGAAAGATCATGTTAGTATGTTGGTATGAGGGCCGGACACCGACCAAGGCAGCACTACCAGTATGCCTCCTAGGAGGTTGAGAAGGCTCTGGAATGCATCGGGTCTGTCAGGGTAATAGTGGCTGTAAAGCGCTTTGAGCTTGCCGTAGAGCAGGGAAAAGCCCTATATAAATGCTAACTATTATTATTATATCATATATAGACAAATATGACCATGACTATTCCAAGACTAGACAAGAAGGATGTGTACCCTGTGTTGAGGTGGATTGTTGTTGTTGTTATTGTTAGCCAGTTGTTCCAGCCAGTCAGGCCCCCCTCCGTGCAGTATCTGCTCCCGTAGCCAGACTAGGCTGATGAAGGCACATAGAGTGCACGTCACCACCAGGCAGCCCTGGAAACAATCGCTGGCTAGATTCTCCCTGAGAATACAACAAATTATGAGACGTGACAGTCCTGAATGCAGGGGAGGAGTAACATGAATGGACAGAAAAAAACAAAATTGAGAAAACCAACAAAGTCTGGATTTCCTGAACATGAATTTTTTTTGTTAACTGCATTCTACAACCTCCTTATAATGAATTGCTGACCAGCCTGGGAAAAAATGTCTAGAGTGCCCATATTTTGTCTGAAAGGTACATTTTCACAACTTGATACTCCTGCTATACTTTTCTAGAGCTTTTGAACATTTCTGAAACTATAGATTCAGAGCATGGTATGATAACAAAACTCATATGTAACTACGTCAGAGAATTATTTCTGGAAATTATACTTTCTTAGCTCTTTGCTAACTTTGAAAAAATGTTTTAAAACATTTCAAATGATTAACAAAAGGTCTTCAAAATTAAAATGTTGCCTTAGTTCAAAAAGGTGTTATCAATTTCAGAATAGCAAAAACATAACATGAAAGAACAATGTTTCAGTCAGGATAACTTACGTTGACAACATGTCGAGAGGAAGAGTGAGAAGTGAACTCACTGACCCTGTGAACAGACATCTGTAGATACGACCTGAGGGAGACAGAAGAAAAGTGGAAAATGTGAAAAGTTACTTTGAACAGGGACCAGTAGGAAATGAAGTTAGTTTGCCTTAAAAAATCTAAGTGTTTGTGAACAAAAAACAACAACTTGGAGATAGGTCACCAGCATTGTCAAAATATCTGTCCCTACATTGTCATAGCACTTTAAGGAATAAGAACATGGATTTCTACCCCAATACAATATATTTATCATCATCAAGATAAGATAAAAAAAACATGTATGTAAGCTTTCATCATCACCATTCAGAAAGGACAAGGACCAGGTATTTTTGCGTCCATCAACAGCCCATCTTATCATAAATAATACAATGTAATAATAATAATTTATTGCATTTCTTGTGCGCATTTCCAGATGTAAAACATTTGCTCACATTATCTTTTATTCCAGCAACCTCCAGGAAATTCTCCCAGTCTAAACACATGTGTTTGTCCATTTATTGAGAAATTAAGTCTTCCAGCACCATATCCAAATATTGTTTAAATGATTTATATTGTACTGTCATGCATAATGTTTCGTTTATGTTGATCTAGTCCAACATGTGTGGTAGTATTATACTATAACTATACTCCTTTACATGTACTATGTTTATTGTATTGCTAACAAACGGCTCATACCAAATTTCCATGATTGGATCAATA
>JAUELK010141869.1:0-11434 GCA_031471215.1 Gastropteron pacificum
TACACTTTTCTTAATGAAAATACACTTTTTCAATGTCACAAATACAACTTTTAAGTTTTGGGGGTTGGCATCTCTGCATTACCCCTACCCTATTATTATAATAATATTCAATAGCTCCTGCAGTCCTAAACTAATAGAGTGTTTAAGGGTCAGCCATTTACAATTCCATATCTTGTATGTGAACAACAATGTAGATCTAGATCTTTTCTAGATATTCTTCTATACTATAATGCAAACAAGAGCACTATGCTAAGTCTGCTGAATTCAGGTCAATATTTTCTAACAGATTCTAAGACTTCAAATGAAGAAGAATATGAGAGAAATTTTGGAAGTGTATTCCTTGTTTACATGAAATTCTGTTGCGAAATAATTAATATAGAGGTAACTTTGAAAATCATGTAAAACGTAGTCATCTTTCTTTCCTCTTTAAATATGGCTCTCTGTGAACCACCTGTTCCCCAGCTATGGCTTCATCAAATCCAGGAAGTGCTCAGAGTCGCACAAGCTCACTAGGTTCTGCAGGTTCAAAAAATTCTCGGACTCCACCCACAAGTGCTGGTAAAAAGGGTTCTTCCACCTCAGTGACTGGAGCATCAGGAAAAACGCAAAGACCATCAGATAGACTGAACCCAAAGACAGTTGATCCAGTAAGTGTCTTCTGCAGTGCTGATAATCTTCCACAGAACCGCGGAAATCCTCGTTTTCAACGTCAGCGGAAACATTCCTCAGGCGTTCCTGTCTTCCTCGGCCCGCGATCTGCCCAATCCGGGAAATTAATTCTTTTTCCGCGAACGGGGCGAGTGACAAGTAGATCGGAAGTTCACATTCTCATTTACTTCAGTGGTCAAGCAGGGTATCAAAATCAATGAATGTGACTGGATGATTGTGATACCAATCTAGATCTCTAGTATGTTGAAAGTCTTTGAGAAAGCAATTTCATTTTACGAGTAGAGATCACAGGAGAAGCCTTTCCAGGCGGTATGTTGAAATCTTGCCACGTTCAGGATGAGGGTGCTAAGTAAAGGAGAGGCTTGCAAAGCAAGAGAGATTGACAAATCTATGAAAAACTTGTTCAGGTTTGAATGGTTGGAGTTGGAGACGGCTGTGGTGTTGAAAAGCAAAAAAAACTTAGTTTTGTGGACGTTAAATTAGGATTCGGGGACTGCATGTGTTCATAGTGCAAAGATGTGATGATACTCTGGCCTCTGTAAGAATTTGTTCTGACCATTTATTCTCAAAAGCTGGGAATGCCAGCACTTTTTTTGTGACAGTTTTTTATGAGATGGAATCAAGAGAAATGCAAAGCTAATATCTCTGAGAAAGCAATCAATGTCTAATGTACTATAACAAGGAAAACCCTTTGGGCTTTGTTTTGACACTCCCCTTTAATGTAGCATGTGTGTTCCACAGTTTTCAAATTTGAAAAAGGGCCAATCTGCTTTTGCCTCAGTCTATGCCAATGGTGGTGTGCCCTGCAGGTAATTCCTCTTCTCTAATACCATCAACAACATATTTGATGGCTAATGAAATAGAGGTGTACCAACCATACACATGTTAGCATGGTAATTATTTTGTTTGATTTTCTTTATAAATTACATTTATTTCATTAACATGATAACACTTTTCACTGATGCTAAAAAAAATTGACTTTTTAAACAATCCATATCTCTGAAAATGAATTACTAAAGCGATTTCTGTTAATGATGTGTTGTTTTGCATTCCTATAATAAGTTGACATCACTTACTTTAATCCTGGCATTTATTGCTCTTATCCCTTGCAAACAGTTGTGCAATCATCACAAATTCCTTATGCACAAAATGTTCTCCTAGGTTGATGCATGGCAGTGTCAAACACAAGCTGGCTTGGGACCCTCCAATTGAACAAGTGCCTTTTGACCCTGTTTTAGTAACACTAGCGGAGGCAAGTCGTTTTTGATAGTTTGTGGAAATTCATATACTTCATAATTAGTTCTTGTTTAAAACTGTATTACGTCTGTATGTCACATTGAAATGGTTCAGTGGTATTATATATACATGTATATATAACATGTCAATTTGATTTTGCTTTCTGATGGAGAAGACCTTTGATGTAACTGTGTGCCTGTTATTTTTTATATGACAATGTACACATACCAATGCTTCCTTGCTGTCATGTTTCCTCTGACAGGGTCTTAAGGAGACAGTGCACCCGTACACCTTTGTGTCATGTGCTGGATTCAAGGAGCTCCTCACCGTGCCAGGAGCCACACAAAAAGCTGTCCCTCTCTTGCCAAAATTAGCACTTCCAATCAGAGCAGCCCTTGTGAGTTTGTAGCAAGATTCTCAACATTTCATACCTTGTCTTTTCATTTAGCTCGCTAATTATAGTAGTAGAGGGTTTTCTTTCAGCGATGAAGGCCACTAGCCCATTTTACAAAGGATGGTTTAGGTCGCTTCCAGAAGCGAAGTAGACTTCATCTAAACTAAACTTCTTCTTCTCTTTACATCTAATATTAATTTCTTGAGTACAGAAAGTCTACTCATAATCATCGGGTCTTTCTTTTTTGTTTTATTGTATTCATTACATTGTTGTAGGCTACTTTTTATAGCTTGTATTCATTAAATTGTTGTACTTGTTATTATATGTTCCCAATATCAAAGTTTCTCTGTTTGCATTTTAGGGTCATTCTGACGGTGCAGTGTTTGAGAGAGGCATGGATGGTTTATTGCAGCTGAGTACTGCAGTAGGGCCAGCTTTGAATCCATACCTCAAGACTTTCCTTATGGCGGTAAGATTGACTTGTCTAGGCCATGTCCGTCCACTGCTGGATGTAGTCCTCCAGTTTCTCCACCGGTCACTCATTCTTATCCTTAGATAACTTTGAAGAGTCTTTGTTTGTCTTTGGTCAACAATAAATAGACAATCCTAGCTATTCATATTCATTAAATTTCCTTCTCTTTGTTTGATGTCATCTTGTGTTTATTTGTCCTATTTTTGTTATATTTCTGGGTGTCAAGTTGGTGGTACGGGTAGTCCGTCTGTTCTCTTACATACACTTCCCATATAGCATGAATTAACGTTCAAATGTTCACATTATAAAGAGTTAAAATCATCACCACCAATGCTTCTCATTCTTCATTGTACATAGACCACAAACAAGGAAATGTGTTCTCATTCAGTCTGTGTTTATTGACCTGTATTTATTTGTTCTTCAGCTATCAAAGAGAATTATGGAGAAAAAATTCAAGGAAAAAGTGACAGACTCTTTGCAGGTTCTTGAGGAGAATGGAGGAAAGGTGAGCTGTTCTCATGGCATACTTGAATACTACATCTATCCTCTTAGCACCTATTCCGAAACCCATTGTTTCATTGATACTGGCGGAGTGGTACACTTGAATGGTCTTCTCAAGAAAATCTTTATCAATGACATGCAAATGAATTGTTCCTATTTGTTAGTGCTGCAGTGAAGAGCAGCCTATGTACCAACATCATGAAGTGAAGATTTCTATCATGACCTTTTTGTGTGTGTTTGTGTTTCTGCATTGTTTGACATTGAGAATCCAACCCTCTTTGACGTTTTCACGGAGTCAAAGATAGTTTGCCAAATTTCTTTTTAATCAAATGAAAACAAAACAATATCTTTACAACTTTTGATCTGAAGTTTCCTTTGTTGTTTCTCATGCCTTAGTCAAGACAACAAAGTAGCAAAACTTCTTTGATTTTAAAAGGATTGTAAGCTGTTACGATGTGTACTCTTATTCTTTGGTTTTCTACTCTGTCAACAGGAGGTAGTGCCCATCATCAAATCTAAAGTGCCCACTTACTGCTCCATATCTGGATGATGGCTACAGTGACTGATTTCTCCAAAGCTTTAACTGTGATCTCTGCCACTCCACCCTTTCAACACTCACATCGATGCATAGTGGAGAGTACATTCTGTTTATTTTCTGCACCCATAACAGTGACACTACTCAGGCTTTTAGGCTTATCAGAGAGTACAAGAAACATTTAGATTTATTTTTCTGTACATACTGTATAATTGACTGCTCAGGCTGTACGACCCATATTTGGAGTTTGATTGTTTGGAGCCAAGATCCATCACAAACTGTCTGAGAGTGGAGTTGATTACAAACTTGTCTAAATAAAATACACGTTTTGAACCCTTAAAGAGGATATTTTTTTGTGGTAAGCATTGCTGTTCGAATGAAATTACATACACATTGCTTGCTGTTAAAATGGTGTTACACATAGAGTTTTGTCAGAATTTTGAGTCAAGAAAAACTGTGTGTCCTTGATCACTATTAATTGTGTGTTTTGTTTGGGAAAGCAACCATCACATTGTTGCATAGATCTGATGTGTTTATATGTTTTGACACAGTAAGTGCTGTAGGCATTTGACATAAAGTGAATTTTTAGTGCATCTAAGAATAACAATTCCCTGGCATTTCTTGCCTAAGCGAGGTAGACTGCTCAATATTAAATACTCAACCACAGCAATGTCAGTAGTCGTGCTCACAAGGTTTGGATGGTAACGGATTAATGTGGTATTTATAATTCCTATGGATCTCCCACGAATTGTTTCAAGTGACATGATTACCAAAATAAGATCAATATCGCTGCTATTGGCAACCCTTTTGGTGGAGAAAGACTCCAAAGTATTGGAATACATTAGTGCTTTAAGTAAAGAGGTCTCCACCTAAGAACACGCAGCCTTACAACCCGATCTGCCTAAGAACCCGAATTTTCAGCGAGATCGAATTTTTACTATATAAAATGTCACTCTATGAACCCGCTTGAGTTCGCCTAAGAACCTGTTTTGGCATTAACGAACATTTCACTTTTCCAACACTTCTTGAAAGCGTTACCATGAAAATACACTGAAAAATTACCAGTCAACCCAACACAAAATCTGATAAAAACTTGAATGGTACGCAAATAAGCCCAAAACGGGAGCAAGATGTCCAGGCATCGAGAAACGGGAACAGACTGGAAGGAAGGGTAAGGTGTGAATTACATCAAAGGGATGACAACCTGCCATGTGAACTGTTTATGACCGGGTGTGTGTGTGGTGATGGCCACTGTGGGTGAATCTCACTCAATGGCGCAATATGACTGAAGTGGTCATCAGATGGCAGATGGGATTAGTGTCTCTCAGACAATCAGATGGATGGTGTAGATTTCATCAGTCAATAGAATGTACAGAAAGACAATTTCATTTGACGCAACCTTGCGGGGATGGGCATGTGTTATTGTTTTGTGAGGTTTTTCACCAATTTTAATTTCAATGTTGTTTTCACTTTTCTTTCTGACAATCAGGTAGAAAGTGTATGTAAACAAATGTGACTTATTCCTGTATAGGAATTTACAGCGGTGACAAATTATCTTTGTTGTAAACATACATGAACCTCGGTCACGATTCAGATGTTTATGCCTATCATTTGACAATCTAGTAGGAAACCCGCCTTTCTGAATGGTGTGTATTCTTAAACCTGCTAAGAACCCGCTTCACCTAAGAGCCCGGTTTTCTCTGCTCCCGAGGGTCGGGTTCTTAGGCGGAGAGACCACTCTAGTACCTAATACGGGGCCAGTATGCTTATAACTGAGTTAGTTTTGTCTGAGATAACAATTTGTTTCTGCAAAATACTTCTGTCCATTTCTAGTATATTTTCACTTATATTTATAGTCTCATCAAAGTATAGTCTTTGGAGGATTCTGTGTCTTGCAACTCAGTTCTTTTGAATTGTTTTCTCTTTCTTTCTACTTGAAAATGATATGACGGAAGAATTAAATCAAGCTGGAGTAAATCTGTCTGACCAATCCATGATTGGTATCATCAATCTAGTCATTACATATTCTTTCTCTGTATCAATGATAAATTATGTGCGTGTGTCCTATAGTGTGCCAATATTGTTCAACTAAAGAGTGAATTTGTTATCAGATACTGACTTGCTGTGCTTTGAGTTGATCCTTTGACAAGATTTGTCTCTTTTACAGTGATGTCTGCTTTAGAACCCATCCTTCGGGAGCGGAGAAAAATGCTCCTGTGTATATGTGCTCAATGACACAGTTTTTGTAATTATCAGGTTATGATAGTTAAAAGTCTGGGGTTGATTCCTAAAGCAACAAAGATTTTTGAGGCCAAAACATTTCTTGACAGTGACAACTTACCTCTCGTTTTGATGAATTTTCTTGAAAACTTCAATGTGTCTCTTTTGCGAAATACCTGTATCATAAAAATATCCAGTATCAGTATTTGACTTGGACTTTTCAAAATACCGTATTATGAATATTTCCTTTTTCTATATCAAAATGATTGTACCAAGGATGTAACACAGGTTTTTTGTCCCTTCATGGGAGATATTGTTATGTTTAAAATATTGATCTATGTTGTTAGGCTATGTTTAGGTGCATTCAATTGCATATGCATTTTGTTTGTCAAAATAAGACCAAGGGTAGAAAACTTGAACACACACTGCTTCCATTTTGAGCATGTTGCTATTTATTTTGTGAGCCTTATCTAAAAAGACTAAAAAGATTGTTCTTTATGTTTGATACTCAAACATCAGAAGTTGTTATTGATTGATAGTCGTCTTCAAGACCTTCTTTTGAATAAAGCATGCATATAGAGTGTTTGTTGATTGCTTTGTTGTTCGATGAAAAAAACAACTTGGAAAGGTATGTATGTGATATGAGACAGGATAGATTATAATACATTTCACAGTATACTGCATTCATTATGTATGGTGTGATCATGGAGATAACTTTTAGAACACATACATATTTATCATTTTGAAAAACATGTGTATGTTATTATGTCATGTTTTTTGCCTTCAACAAAGACCAATAGAACTTGGAAGTTTGGTGCTGTCCTTGTATTAATAATTAAAGCAAGATTCCAATTATTGCATTGTTTAGTTCACTGACTTTTGAAAAAAAGCTTTTTCAAACATGTGTGTGTGTGTTTTTAATACAATCGTCATACTCTACTGTCCAACTACATGTTAATGTTTGTTGATAATGACAGTGATTGCTTGTCAATATTTGTCCTGTTTTCATCATTATGATACAAGTATTATTTCAAGGTCATTCTACAGTGTTTTAGATTGCAGTGTATTAATTGTTTCACTTTCTGATTCTGTCTATATTATATTATACTAGCATTATATAGAAAGATGAAGGTTGCTTTTGTTGTTGTTTTTTGGTACATTAGGCTAGATTGTAGATAGTGGCATATATATTATTAAAAACTTCTGCTCTAGAAACTTATATGCATCTCTTTTTTCTGTACAAGTGATTGAAAAGGTTGAAATGTGTATTTGTAAATTTCATTCAGTATAGATATTTTAACCAGGTTGTTCTGAAGCATACTATTTAGTTTTAGAAACAATAAGGAAGAATTTGTTTCAAAAGTGTCATAGCGGTTTCTTGAACTAAGTTGTAGACATATTTATTATTATTATTATTATGCTGTGCTGTGATTGAATGGGAGTAAGAATTGTGTGAATACAGAAAATTACTGAAGTTGTTAGCCAACATGAATTGATAAAGGAAAGTGTGCATACATTGTTTACTAAACAAGTTGATTTTGAAAATGTATGTCTAAAAAGAAAGTGCACATTTTAAAGATTCGTCAAAAATAGAATGTTTGGCCATTTGCTTATTCCTTTCAACACAACAAATCAAAAATATATACATTTGTGAAAAAGTACTCATTTTTAAAAATATTTCATAAAAAACGGAAACGAAAAACAAAGGCAGAAGCACATGATTTTGCAGAGGTGGGTGAAAAGTAATTGTAATGTAATGAGAGTTTTACTTTTGTCACACAAGCATTAATTCCTATGTGTCATTGTGTCAGAAATGTATTTTCCCACTTTAAAAAATCCCAGTAGTTAGATTAACAGTGCATAGTTTGACAACAAATCAATTTAGAATGGACTGGGGCACTCAAATGCTTGCCTCCATGCCAAGAAAACTCTGGCTGTTGAAAGCAAAAACCACCCCGGTTTGGTTTGACATGTGGTAGCATACTGCTATTATACAAGGAAAATTACAAACAGTTCATTGGTCCAGTCAGCTCATGGACGTTCTCAGGGATGTTTACAATTAGGAAAGACAAGAGAAAATTGTAGAATAGCTGTGAACCTAGACAGTAAATCGGGCATTGTCTCACTTAAGACCCGGAGCAAATTTCGATCTAAGGATCATATTATTCAAAAATATATTTGTTTGTCTTTCAACAAGTATTCAGGTTTCTTTCAATTTGAAGAATTCTCTCACTCATCTTTTGTTGTTAGGTTACTGGTTAAACATCACTTTTATAATTTGTTGTGTTGAAAGGAATAAGCAATTGGCAAAAAATTTGATTTTTGACAATTACAAAAAAAATGTCCTTTTTTTTTCAGACATACTAATATTTCAACTACATTGTCTGCCAACAAAGATGTATTGTGATGAGTGTGTTGAGAAAGATATCAATGCATCTGTGTATCCTATACTTTGATGAACTATTTTTGTATTAAAAAAAAAAGTTTCACTTGTGCTGAAGTATAAATAAAAATGAACATGGCAGTCACATTGTGGAGTGATTTTTTGTAGTGTTATGAGCACAGTGTGTTGTCATAGGAGAGCCAGCAGCACACCAAAATAAACTTGAGTGCATATCATTCTGTGTTCCCGTTCTATCTCCTTTTTATGAGTAAACATGGCAGCAACATTGGCAGTATGATGATGATCGATGACTTCATGATTCGAAGTCGCAAGTGATCACGATTTATAATATCTCTATGTGTTTAAAAACTGCGAATAAAAAATATGCCGAGGGCTTGCTTCTTTTATGGTCATGAGTCAAATAGGCCTAATCGCGAGCCCAAAGAACCGGCAGAGAAAACTCAAACCCAAATTATATTGAGTAAGTTATCGTGCTGGAGTAACTTTGTAATTCTTTCTTAAAAGTGCAAAACATGTTAAATGAAATGGTGTGACATGTAGGCCTCCCCTGTCTATCTTAAGTTTTGAATAGGCACATACACTCATTTGAGCCTATCAAATGATGAAACGAAATGAGGGCTTCGTGGACAGCATTGGATGTCCAATCACTGATCACAAAAGGAGTACAGCAAAACTCTACTAAAAGTAAGACCCAATAGTACATGGGCCTATACAGGTTGCATAACTAGGTTGCCATGGCTTTTTGAGTCTATCGGTTCTCAGTCACACAGTCAACTAATGAGTTTCATCTCTCTACTTCATGACCATTTGGACTCTCTTACTAAAGAAATCTTTTGGCGATGTCGCTTTATCAGTTCTTTCTTACGAACTGAATGTATGTCATACGTCTTTATTTCATTTATAAAAGTACGGAGTACCTGTAGGTCTTTTTTATCTTCTTTTCTATTTTTAGTTGAAACAAAGAACTTAAAATTGTGGCCTTCTAATTCTTGCCTAACTTCTTTGGATTCAAGTTGGACTAGATTGTAGATCTAGATCTAGGCTAGCCTATAATAACCCGAAGTAACCAATTACTTTTGATGGATCCAGCTACTCCCATTTCCGGTGCACTGCTCAGAAGGTCGGTAGTGGCGACAGGTTGGTTTCAGAATCACAACAAACATGGAGTCCACAAGACGCACTGTGTCTTTCCTGATTTTTGTTTTCATCATTGCAAATGTTAGTCCATTGCCTTCTAAGTCGGAACCTGTTATTAAAGCATATTATCCTGGAGATCTATTGGGAACAACTGAAGTAGGTGGAAATTTGTTAGTAGAAAGCAACAAAAAGACCTCACTTATCGTTGTAGGTGAGAACTTAAAAAATGATGGTTCCTCCAAATTCAGTGTGTTCTTTACACCACATGACAGTAGCTGTCATGCCGAACGGACTACACACAAGATTGACGTTTTCAATGCAAACGACGATGGGACAATTGTCCATTTAGAGGTAGACCTCCCACCATTAGGTCCTGATGAAGGCTTGTACTATACATGCATTCTGTTAAAACAGGGCCCTGATGAAGGTTCAATGATCCACCAGGGCACTGCTAATTGGACAACAATCAATGTTTTTGAAGTGGAAATAGTCAGCCCTTATTTACTGCCTCTTGGAATTCAAATAATGATTTCCTGTATTTTGTTACTCTTGTCAGGATTGTTTAGTGGCTTGAATCTTGGCCTCATGGCACTTGATCCAACAGAATTACAAATAATTGAACGAGTTGGCTCTCAACAAGAAAGAATGTATGCCAATAGGATTTCACCTTTACGAAAACGTGGAAATTTCCTTCTTTGTACCTTGTTGTTAGGTAATGTTATGGTGAACAGTACATTCACAATTTTATTTGACAATATGACAAATGGACTCATAGCAATTATTTCATCAACCATTGGCATTGTTGTATTCGGTGAGATCATTCCTCAAGCAATTTGCTCTCGTCATGGACTAGCAGTTGGTGCAAAAACATACTGGCTGACAAGGTTTTTTATGATTGTCACATTCCCAGCATCCTTTCCAATAAGTCTTTTATTAGACAAAATTCTGGGGGAGGAAATGGGTCAGGTTTATAACAAAGAGAAGTTACAGGAATTAATTCGCATGACTGCTGACAGGCGAGTTCTGCATGATAATGAGGCAAATATTATTTCTGGAGCTCTTCAACTAACAAACAAGACAGTTGAAGATGTCATGACAAAGATCGAAGATGTTTATATGCTTAGTGTGACAACAGTGATGGATTTTGAAACGTTGACAGACATAGTTCGAAGAGGATACACACGTGTTCCGGTATATGATGGAGAAAAAACAAATATAGTGAACTTGCTCAACACAAAAGATCTTGCCCTTATTGATCCGGATGACAAAACCCTCTTGAGCACTGTGTGTAAATTCTATGATCACAAGCCCCTCTTCGTGGATTATGACCTTACTCTTGATTCAATGCTTCAGGAATTTTTGCATGGTAAGTTCTTCAGTAATTATAGCATTTATTTCATTTGGCCTTCTATCATTATTTTTATAGACAATTTTATTTGATGTTATTAAATAAAGATGTGTTATTAACTGTTTTGTCTTCTTCATTCATCAATTTTGCTCACACTTTTATATAATTGTGTCTGTGTATGTATGTATTCTTTCAGCATCACATCAGCAGATCATAAAGAAGGAAATAGGAAAGGAATCTAATCGTGGTCAAGAGAGGATTGTCTGACAATAGCGCTGCTTGGGAATAAATTATGTTTCCATTTGAATGTTATTCAGTAGAGAGTGTGTGATTGTTAATTGTTTCAATGTATCTTAAAAAGCATAGATCTATATCATACAATCATTATTTCAGCAAAAGAAAAGGCCTAATAATACTAATATAGTTGGAGGGGTTTTAGGAAAGGGAGTGAGTATTTTCCGCCCGGCGGAGAATACTTTGCTGTGTCTATTTTCCGCCGGGTTTCCTACTGTCATGAC
>JAUELK010141980.1:0-11434 GCA_031471215.1 Gastropteron pacificum
TTCATGGCTGTCCACCCCCGTCCTATCGGAGACGGACGTTAAAACGTAGGTCCCACCTCTTATATGATCTAAATAGTTTCGCTAGGGGTGTAAAACTCAAAACTAAAAATAACAAAAGTCATTCGGTCTTTGGATTTTTGGGTCATTGTGGGTTGTTTTGTGTGTGTGAGTGAGTGAGTGTGTGTGTGTATATTATGTAATGATATGCTCTTGTGATATTTCCTTTGTGTTGACTTTCATAAAAAGATGAGTTTATCACACTGAAACAAAAAAAACTACCAAATACAAAACACAAACACATAATGTATAATAACAATTCAATAGAATATATAGCATTTATATAGCACTATTCCCCTCACTTCAGCTAGCTCAAACCGATTGACAGCTACAATAATCGCGATATAGTATTTGTATAGTGCTTTACACTGTGTTACAGCAAGCTCAAAGTGTTATACAGCTGCTTTGTAACTCAGGTTGGCGCTGTTGGTATGAGCGCTGACCAAGGCAGCACTACCAGTATGCTTCCCAGGAAGGTTGAGAAGGCTCTGGAATGCATCAGGTCTGTAGGGGTAATAGTGGCTGTAAAGCACTTAGAGCTTGCTGTAGAGCGGGGGAAAGCGCTATATAAATGCTATCTATTAATAACAGATAGAAACTTATTATTATTATATCTCACCCAATTGTCTTGGCAGATGTTTTGAGGTTGTGTCAGAAGCCCATGCTGTGACAGAGCCAGGTTTGCTCCCCCCCCTGGTGGGCCATGGCCTGGTGTACGTGGGCCTCCTGCTGGCTTTGTTCCTGTGCCCAAGGGGACCCGTGGACCCTGTGGAGAAGGCACACATCCAGCTACAGCATGTTCTACACGAGGTAAGAAAATAATTATAATAATAATGATGAATTTATATAGCGCCAGAATCCACTACGAGTGCTCTATGGCTCTTCACAAAGTCTTAAAACAGAACAATTTTCCACACTTCACACTCAGCAGATGCGCAGATATATTCATATTCTTCAGCAATTTGTAGGCTACATTATTGGAGATTATGAACAAGTCCTTATGAACACATCAGTACAAATTCTGTCCACTATGGACACTACAATGCTGCTGCACGGCGCAAACACTACACTACACACTATTACTTGCGTAAGATCACAGACCTCAGATCTACGTACAGACGGGATACTAGTCTATTTTTGCGTAGTCAACCTGAGAACATCACATGTGTACAAACAGAACATAGCTGTACAAAGGATCATAGGAAAGTATGAGTAAAGCTCACACGTGTTGGTCTGTATCCCAGTGTTATGTATCGGCGAAAAGTACGCAATGAGTTAAGTTTAAAAAAACCCAACTGTTTTGCCCTCTCTCCAGCTGACAGAGGTTGAGGCAGAGCTGTCCACATATGACACCTTTGTGAAGGTGCGCACCGGACGCAGCTTGTCGGACACCCCAGAAAGCCTGATACACCCGACGGTGCGAGCACTGCGGCTCAGACTCTGCAAGCTGGAGACTAAGAGAGAACAGCTGGAGAAGGAGAAAGCCTACCGTGCCAACCCCTTACAGGTTGGTGGACTTACTCGACTTACTGGACTAGATAACTTTGACGAGTCTTTGTTTGATTCCAAGTCTTTATTGGTCAACAATATAGACAAGTCAGACAATGGTTATCTGTGAACACAAATAACTGGAACGAATAAGTACACATCTTATATGTTATATAACAGTATCAAATTAAATATCCTCTATTGACGTATTCCTCTTTGCTTCTTGAGGAGCATAAGGCCTCAACAGCGATCTTCCACTAGTGTTATGATTTCTGTCTATGGTTTCTGTAATGATGAAGGGTTTGTTTTTGTTTCCTTCGGGATGGGGGATGGGGTTGTTAGCCTAATGACCAACCCTCCTGACTTTATCCGGGCTTGGGATCGTCAGAATGCTCCTCGAAGGTCACAATCAGGACTTGGCTCAGGCCTCTTGAATCCTTGTTAAACAAAGGGACTTTTTTTTCTTCTTTTTGCAGCTGCTATAACAAATGGTTGATAGCCCTATTCTAACCCCCAACCTGGAGGACCAGTAAATGCTATTACTCTGGTCTCTACCCTTTTGACCTGTCTGGCTTGGGTGACCCTAGTAGGATACAAGTCTCCTGCCAGCATAGCTCTTAGGTTATTGAAACAAAGCCCTGTTGTGGAGCCTTTTTGTGTGCCCATGTTGTGGGAAATAGCAACATCTTTATAGAATTATCAAACATCACTCATGCATGAACAAGGGGCCAATTTGAAAGCCCTCCAGTCTGAGGTTGCAGAGCTAGGATGCCATGGCTCTGTAGGTCTATCAGATCACTTGAAAAGTGAATGGCTCATACCTTGTGTCCATGTTAGCAAACAACATCATGAGAGTTACAACATGTCACACGACCAGTTTAATAGAATCTTAAAAGTAGACAATCATTTTCCAATCGTTGTCTGTCAACAGTTCAGCCAGTTGTGTCAAGCCACCCAAGGCTTCCTGGACACCAGCTGCGCCACCTCCAGATTGTCAGGTCTGATTAGCCGGCTGCGCACCATCCACACCTCCAGTAGCCGGGACCTCTCTGGCACTGGGACCACCACCGCCAGCCTGGTGCTGTCTGTGGCATCGGCACTCCAAGAGGAAAAGGTGTGGCAGGACGGGTCGGCCAGACTGCTGAGACAGATCTCCCACAAGTTCCCTTGTTACAAGGACCTGCTGGGGCCCTGGACTGTGGCCCTACTGGAGGCCAGTTCTCTTTGTTGTTACATAGAATTCATATATACTCATAATGAGAAATAGTTTTTTTGGAAGGCAGCCTACCTTTACAAAAGTTCATGGCGCTTTACATACAACGTGAATGGTAGAACAACACAATGTTACATAGATTAGATAAATGTACACACACAATGTAGGAATAATTACATTAAAAGTGAATGGAGCAGTACTGTGTAAATAAGAGATTTGATGTGGACTACAATATAAGGAAAACTGTTGCTGGTAAAAATTCAGTTTGTTTTAGTTTTGTTAGAACTTAATTCATTCATGTATGGCTGGTGTTTTTTGTTGTTGTTGTTTTTTTTGTTTGTTTGTTATGTTATGTTAAAATGTAGGCCTTTCTATTCATACAGATGTTTTTTTCAAAAGGCTTCAGTGTCATACAGTAGAGTCCTGCACTGGAGCATTGCTGTCTCATTATATTATGTATTTTACATCATGTTGTTTGTAAATGAATTACATGTATTTACTTTATTATTTTCATTGTGATATTGTAACGCCTTGAGCTACTCAAGTAAAGGTGACAATGGAAATAAAATAAAATAACATATTATTATGTATCAAAATCACTGAGTTCTAGACATTGTGAGGAGACACTAGTGTGAGCCAAAATGAATTTCCAAATTTGGACACTGCACATTATGTATTATTGTTATCATGGTTTTATTTCCTTCAATTTTCAGATGAAATATGGCTTGCGTCTACTTGCCAACAGTGCAGAGAAAGAAATGCAAAATGTCAAGGTAAAGGAAAATGTATTACTTTAATTTGGTCAATTTTGTTCCATAAAGCAAGTGTTGCTGTTAGGTATTAAAAGTTACTGTCAAAGCTTCAACTTATTATTCTTAATCGATATGTTTATTTTGCTTTCCACTCACCAAACGGGAAGAACAAAATATAAGTTAATACACAATGTGTATCTGGACCGCTCAGTGGAAAAATGGTTAAAAGATTGGGTTAACGAGTTAGGTCTTCAAGCGGGCGACCCCGGGTTCGAATACCGATAAGTGAATTCTTAACACGGAGCGTGTGAGCAATTTTTATGGCTGTCCACCCCCCCCGTCCTTTCGGAGACGTTAAACTAAAGTCACACTTCTCATATGTTCTAAAGTAAAGATGGCATCAATATTGCGCTTTTCCTCCGGAGAGCTCAAAGCGCTTTACATCTATTACATCTATGTTCTAAAAATTGATATTGTAACAAATCAAGTGTATGTCTCCTCAGTACCAGCACAAGCTGTGTGAGATGGGGCATGCCGTGAAGCAGCTGTGCCAGTTCCCCAGTGTGTGTGCCAGGGTGCCAGACCTCCTGACATGTGCCGCACACCTGCAGGCTGTGCTCACGGAACCACTCACATTGATGGCACAGTTAGAACCTCAGCAACTGGACAGGAATAAAGCCAAGTGAGGGACTTTTACTGTGGAACATCTTCTCTAGGGCTGAACGGTTCTTCTTCTTCTTCTTCCAATTATGACTGCAGACTCATATACAGAGGACTTTAGCTTTCGCGCTGTGGGAGGTTATACCTTGGGCTAACAAGTTTGGTCTTTAAGTGGGTGACGCAGGTTCGAATCCCTCTTGGGGATTTTTGACACGGGTCGTATGGGTCTATTAAGTGATCTTAGTTTCTTTAACCAGCTGAAGAGTAGTGATAATGATGAGAGTCATTTGTATAGCGCACAAATCCATGTTTTCATGCTCTAAGGCGCTGTGACATCTACAGACAGAAATAATACACACACGCAACTACAGTACTGTTCCACTCAAACATGAATTTCAGTACATGTTCTCTGTTCTCCCCAGACTCCTTGTGTGCTCCCTGTGGTTGCTAAGGGCCCAGGCCCACAGTGAGGGCCAGCTAGACGTCCAGTTGACCCAGGCATTGCTGTCCATCTGTGGTCAGTTTGCCCAGTCCTGGCAGGCACAGGAGGACCAGAGAAAGCAGAGAGAGGCAGAGGAAGCCGCACTCTACAGGTATGCAGGCTCTTTGGGGTGTTTCTTTAATAAACTATAATTGGTAACGAGGATGCACTTTACAGGTAGTTTAGTTCTTTGGGCCCATACATCGTTGGATCATTGAAGAAGAAGAAGCTCTTTTGGTTGTTTTTTTAATCAACTGTAATTGGTAAGGATATATGCACTCTACCGGTATGCAGGGTCTTTGGGTTGTTTTTTTTACTTTTGTATACAAGGCATAATTGGGACAGAAGGGAGGGGGAGGTGTGTGTAAGATTATTGTTAGTTAGCTTCCACTTACTTAGTACTACAACATGTTGAAGCTAACCAGACAATGTTTAGTTCCCACATTGCTGTAGGTCTACATGGTACACAGGAAGGAAATAACTGGACCTTAGACATATGATGCATTCTACTGCTATCATTCCATTTTAGATACAAGGACCAAACCCATGGAGATGAGAGGAGTGAGAAGGAGAGGGACGAGGAAGAATTCAAGTCCGCCTACCCTTCTTTTGAAAACGTGAGAGAAATGAAAGGCCACATCACCACAGTACATTTGTTTATGCTTACAGATATTTTCTGAAATAAGGATAAGAAAATTGTAGGCAAACTCAATGCTCTTTTTATGTTATGACTACTTCATTTGTTTTTCTTTTGTTATTTTTGTGTGCATGTGTTTGTGATTGTGCGTTTTGTGTGTGTGTGTGTGTGTGTGTGTGTATTCGTTAATACCTATTAAGATCCTTTGATATTTTTTCGAAAGTATTACATCTTAAGCAGCAAACAAAGCAGAAGGCAAAAAAATGGCTTGGCATTATCAAAGTTTTTGAAGATAACCTTTACAAATAATCCTTTTTCCTCCCTCAGTACATATAGGAACAGCTCAGAACATCAGCTCAGCTCTGTAGGCCTTCTTGCAGTCCAGCTAGCCAGTTGAGAATCATAAACACTTCGCCTGTTACATGTCAAGCATCATTCTATTCGATGTTCACTGGTCCGGAGGGGTCTTGTGACTGCATTGCATAATTGCATGAACAAGGGGCCAATTTGAAGGCCCTCCAGTCCCAGGTTGCAGAGCTAGGCTGCCATGGCTCTGTAGGTCTATTAGACCAGTTAAAGACTGAATAACTCACAACTCATGCCTGATCACAACATTAACAACAAATTCAATGTTCGCTGCCACACATGAAGATGCAACAATCCGTCTCCACTTTTGTCTGTCATAAATACTTACAGAACAACTAAGAAACATGTTCTTTGTTCTTTATTTCAAAAAAGAGCTTAAAACATACCTTTTTAAGGAACATCTGTTTTAGTCGGTGTTGTCAATTTGTCATTTTTATGTTATGATTGATCATGTGTATCATGTTATGTTATATTGCACTTGTGATTGTGCCTGTGTATTTTTTTTATTGTAAAGCGCCTAGAGCTTTTTGGATAGGCGCTATAGAAATAAACATTATTATTATTATTATTATTATTAAATTTCAGGATTTCCTCGACGTGACTGGAGCAGACAAACTGGAAGACGTTGGCAAGACTAACACTGAGAGCTCTGCCTCAGCACCAGAATGGGCCCACCTAGATGTCTCGGCTGCAGAGATGGCCATTGTGAGCCTGGTCCACCGTCAGATCTTTGGCTTGTTGGCCAAGGCAGACTGGCTCCCAGCCCACATGACGGGAGACGGCGACGCAGCAGTGACAGCCACATCGCAGATGGATCTCGTCTCCCCTGTACTCTTAGCCTACCAAGTGGGAGCTGATCTCCTTCACAGATGTCACACTGTGTTAGGTCAGTTGTTTTCTTCATAATAATATTGGAGATTATTTGCTATATGATATTATTATTATTTCAATTGGCTTGAAGTGCCGTACACATTAAAAGTGAGTATAAAACATAGGCAAAGAGTAGTCAAATGACCATGGCTAAAAAGATATTGTGAAAGGGCATTCACTTTCAAGGGTCCTTCAGTTTGGAACAAACTTCCGGATGAGATTAAGTCATCTCCAAGTCTAGTGACCTTCAAAGGAAGGCTTAAGACACACCTTTTTAAATATGTACTTTGCCTGAATATCTCCTGCCTTTTGTTATGTAGATGTTTGTGATGGTGAATGAGAGGCGATCGTGTGTGACTGAGGCGTGCAAATTCTTATAATACAATGTAAAGCACTTTGGGGACACTTTGTGGGAAGAAAGCGCTATATAAGTGATGTTGTTGTTATTATTATTATTATTATTATTATTATTATTATTATTATTGTTATTGTTATTGCTTTGGGTCCACTTTGTGGGGATAATATATACATGTTTTTTTTAATTATAAAGACATACTAGACTTCTCTATTTCTGTGTGTTGTGTACTGCAGAGCCAAGCACAGACTCCTACACCCTGGGGTCCCACCTCATGGTAGGGGGAGCTCTGGCACAGTACCTGGACCCAGACTCCTCCCACAACAACACACAGGTAAGGCCAACATCTAACTGATGCATGTCTACGTCTTCTTAATGATACTGATGATGAAGTGACCCCTTATTTATGCAATTTGTGCAATGCAGTCACAAGACCCCTCCAGACCAGAGTGACATTTGCTAACTCTATAAAGTTTATTTTTATATCACCTATCCAAAAAGCTCTAGGTGCTTTACAATAAAATACCCATACATGTACAGGAATGTAAATGGTTCAGATTATGTCTGAAATCAGATTGTTGAAGTTAAAAATCATAGGGAAAAGTCATATAACCCCAGTCTATATAATGGCATAACATGTCAGTTGGAAGCCTCTAAGCGATTTAGGAGATGCTTGCGATCAATTTCAGAATTTCCCATTTACATCCCTGCATGTAATCTTCTCTACTACTAGTACTACTACCACTGCCTCTGCTGCTGTTGCCGTTTTCAAGGTGAAGGCAAAAATAAAGATTACTTAATATGGTCTACCTCTCATAGGCATTACAAAGCATGCACACCATTTAAGCTTTGTTTTTTTATTCTCTCCCCAAGCAGTTTGTGGTGCGGCATGACCAGTCCAAGAACTACAACATCTACTATGACATCAACGTGCCAGAGGTGATGAAGTGCCGCCAGGTCATAGACAGCCTCAGTCTGAGGGTCTCTGAGCTGCAGCAAGAGTGGGCCACTCACCCGACCCTCATCCTGGTAAGGCTCAACTGTAATAGTCACCATCTGATATCCTGCCACAGGTGTTGTTTGTTTGACTATTGTTGTCGTCCCTTCTCATGGAAATTCGACGTAGTATTACGAACGCTTGACTTTCTCTGATGCCAACATGTTAGTAGTCACCACACTGCTTACTGGCCATTTCTTGGGCTGTGTGTGTGTGTGTGTTTTGTTTGTTTTTAGGGGTGGGGGGGGGAAGTGTTTGATTATTTAAATTTTATACAGGCAACGACCAAGTACTCTTTATCAATTTGTTAGCTGCCAAGAGGGCTTTAACATTCTCAACATGCACAGAGGACCTCCGAGGTTATTGTCCTTATCCTAGAAGACTAGGACATTGGGCTTGCACAGAATATGTGTTTGAACCTGCCAACCTTGGTGTTAGCTGAAGGCTTTACCACTTAGCTAGCAATTAGCATGGCCCCTGATATGACAATATGTTGTGATGTCCCCAGTTGAAGCAGGTGATGGCCAGAATCCTGTCCTTCCCTGTCAGCTGCCCGGTGGTCAAGTTTCTCACTGGACTAGAACTCTTACTTCAGAAAGCACAGGTAAAGGGAAAGTTGCTGCAGGTGGTTTTGATGACATCTGTAGTAACTCGCGAATATCATTATTATGTTGTTTTTTTGTCTTGATTTTATAGTAGTTTGATCGAATGAGTTTTGTGCTGTAAGTTTGATGTTTATGTCATTGTATTTGAAGTAGTACTAGATGTAATATTACTATTGTGCACCTATCATATCTGTATTACTTTTAGAACTCGACTTATGACAACACTGTTTTGTTTTTGTTGTGTTTTTTTTAGTCCCCATATTTGACAGGGTACGTGACAGCACAATCAACAAATAAAAAAAGCTTTTTTTGTCTTTCACATTTTTGTATTCAGTCCTGTGTATCATGTTACTAAATATCTTAGGCTAAGAATTACTAAAAAATGAAATTACTTCATCATTTGATTGTATGGTATTTAAAAAAAAATAAATTTGTACATTAATTGTGTGCAGGAGTGGGAGAGCAATGCTGCCAGCTTCGTGTCTCTAGCCCCCTGGCTAGCAGACATCACCAAAGTCATTGTGGATTGGAGGAAACTGGAGCTCAGGTCTGGCGCAATGATAATCATTATGATCATCATCTTCCATTCTTTGATTGACTGATTCATTCATATATTCTTTCATTCATTCATTTTTCTTCCATTCATTCATTTATTCATCTTCCATTCATGCATTAATTCATACATCCTTTCGTTCATATTTTCTTTCATTCATTCATTCATAAATCCTTTCGTTCATATATTCTTTAATTTATTCATTCATACATTCATTCATTCATTCATTCATCTTCCATTCATTCATTCATTCATTCATCTTCCATTCATTCATTCATTCATACATCCTTTAGTTCTTATATTCTTTCAGTTATTCATTCATCTTTCATTCATGCATTAATTCATACATCCTTTTGTTCATACATCCTTTCATTCATTAATTCATACATCCTTTCATTCATACTCTTTCTTTCATTCATTCATTCATTCATTCATTCATTCATTCATTTACTTAAGCATGTATTCTTTTGTCAATAAATGTATGTATTTAGTTTAAATAGCCATCTATGTATTCCTCTGTCCTCCCTGATGTGTGCGACAGTTGTTGGCAGAGTGCCCTGGACAGGGAGGAGGAGCTGTGTCGCACCAAGGCCAGTCTCTGGTGGTTCCACCTGTACCAGCTCACCACTGGCTTCCTCACCTCGCACCCCTCTCAAGCTCAGGTAAGCTTCTTACTTGGCTAGTGCTTGTGTGTCTTATATCCGTATTTTAATAATGATAATAATAGTGGAGTTCATTTCTAACGCGCATCATCCCCATTAGCATGAGATCGAGGCGCTGTACACCTATTATTCTTTCTGTCCCTTCTTTCTTTGTTTCTCTCTCTCTCTTTCTTTCTTTTTTCTTTTTTTTGTATGTTGTACTATCATTTGTATTGTGGAATTATTTTTGTCCCAACGCAGGGAAATTTGTCTGGTGTTATTAGCTTCACTTTTTCCTGAAACCAACAAGCAGTTGCCACAAGAGCAGCGCCTATTGGCCTATCTTTTCTTCTGTCCTTTGACGGAATTCAGTTTTCGCAAGTTGTCAAAAGAGTGCTTTCCATTTTTTCACTATTCAAATATGATTATTCCATGCTTAACTTTTTCAATGTTTTATATCGATAATGTAAATTTGCACATTTTCAGTGTT
Source organism: Gastropteron pacificum (assembly GCA_031471215.1). Lineage (NCBI taxonomy): Eukaryota > Metazoa > Mollusca > Gastropoda > Cephalaspidea > Gastropteridae > Gastropteron > Gastropteron pacificum. The sequence goes on from JAUELK010141980.1 coordinate 10,166, forward strand.
TAGACATTATCAGTCTGTAACACTTTCAACATTTCAGAGGCAGTTTTGAAAAGTGTGTTATAATGTTATAATTTATAGTATTCAGTCATAAATTTGATAGTTGTTTCATTATCTTATTGCAGAACAAAGTCAGACTCTTGATGTGTGGGTAATCTTATAAAAAATAATAATGATAAAGATCACTTATATAGCGCTCATCCCTCAGTCGGCTCTGAGCGCTTTACAATGACACTGTCCGTCACTCATTCACACACCACCAATCAATGCAGAACACAATAAGAGTACAGTAGATAATTATGGAATACAGTAGGCCTACAGTAAAACACAAGCATGGTGACAACACATAAACATACATGCAATCTTCAGGTTGAGGAGGACAGAGCGTCTATCCTGCATGCCTTGAAACAGTTCATGGAGGGCTCAAGCCTGGGAGAGTTCAACACTCGTCTGGAGATGCTGCATGCATTCCACTGCCAGATGCTCTACATGGACCAGTCACCGGAACAAGGTGACACTCTCCCTTCTCTTGTTTCTTGTCTCTGTGTCCTCCCCCACTGTGTCTGTATGTTAGAAGGTGACACTCTCCCTTCTCTTGTTTATTGTCTCTGTGTCCTCCTACACTGTGTCTGTATGTTAGAAGGTGACACTCTCCCTTCTCTTGTTTATTGTCTCTGTGTCCTCCCCCACTGTATCTGTATGTAAGAAGGTGACACTCTCCCTTCTTTTGTTTATTGTCTCGGTGTCCTCCCCCACTGTGTCTGTATGTTAGAAGTGAGTGTCTTTTTTGTAGTTGTTCTTGTTGTTGCAATCAGGCATTAGTTATTCACTCTTTAAGTGGTCCAATAGACCTACAGAGCCATGGCAGTCTAGCTCTTTGTTGATGGCCTATACTCTGACTTGGAACAAATAAAGAGGCTGATGATGATGATGATAGTAGTGATAATGATGATGACAGAGATTATTGTTCCCTAGCCTCATGTTTTGTATCCTTATCTTTGTAATAAATAGTAGACATAAACAAGAGTACTGTTCCCTTACCTCACTCTACTCACACTACCAGTATCCCTCCCAGGAGGTTGAGATGGCATTGGAATGAAACAGGTCTGTCAGGGTAATAATATGCTGTAAAGCGCTTTGAGCTCAAAGAGGAAAAGCGCTATAGAAATCGGCTATTATTATTATTATTATTATCATTATTATTATTATTATTATCATTATTATTATCATTATTATTATTATTATTATTATCATTATTATTATCATTATTAT
>JAUELK010142091.1:0-11433 GCA_031471215.1 Gastropteron pacificum
AAACACACACACACTCCCTCTCTCTCTCTCTCTCTCTCTTTCTCTCTCTCTCTCTCTCTCTCTCTTTATCTCTCTCTCTCTCTCTCTCTCACACACACACACACACACACACACACACACACACACACACACACACACTCATACATTCACCACACACATACATACACATATGTCTCACTTGCACTCTGCACTGTAATGAAAGGAGAACATGAAATCGTCACATCAATATTACGTATTGCATGATTATGTTGACTAACAAGGCATCAAGTTCCAGCGATACAATACTTTAGAACCTAAGCCTATTTAAACACATCGATGCTGTAATTGTAAATATTGTTTTCTATACTCTGCATTTGTGTTCTTATACTGTTGGGATTTTATTTTATTTTTTAATATTTTTTTTACACTGCATCGGTGTTTTTATTCGTATACTATTGTTTCGTTTTTTCCCCGTTTTTGTGTGTTTTTTTTTGTTTTGGTAGGCTATGCACTGCATGCTATGATGTTACTTTTGCATGCTACTGAAGGAATGTTGTCCCTCATGTTAAATCACACTTTTGTTTGCACGTTGGCGCACTGCTCACTGCACGTTCAGGCACCGCCATCGACGCCCCCCTTCCTCCCCCACCTCCAAACGTATATGCGGGTGTGGCCAACGCTGGTTTCCAAGGAGATCGCAAGGGGATACCAGGTAATTCTAGAACTAACAATAATAGCAAATTGACAATGATACACCATCATCTAGTACTGATTCCATCTCCATCTTTTCTCTGGCAAAACAACCCATAGCAAGGTCATAAAGCGGGCATCATGGTCGCATCTCACGATCCATATTCTAAAAGGAATCAGCTAAAATGAAATCTGACAGTAAGATCCATATACATGTACATGATTCACATAACTTCACATTTTAAAGGCATGTCAAGAAAAAAATGTTTTAAAGGGGAGGGGGGGCTTGTTTTGTTTCTTCGTTTCTTTCTTTCTTTTCCTTGTTTTATGCTCGGACTCCTAGTAATTTTTCGTACATTATGTCTCTGAACTGCTTGGTTGTTTTGTTTGCTATTTGTTAAATACCCATATTGTCATGTTTCGTACTCTTTTATCTCTGTGGGTGTAGGTCTATGCGGTGGCTTTACTCAGCATATCATCATAATCACTTAACACTAACACTAACATCTTGAAACTGTAACAACAACAATAATGTCATTATCACATCATTTCGCTTTAGTTAACAAAGAAGACACAACAAATAAAACAAAATATGAGAAAGTTGGAAACCTTGAAAGCTGTTTCAGGAGGGCAGTGATCATTTGCGCAAAAAAAAAAAAAAAAAACATTTTTTTTTATTTCAACTACAGAACAAAGAAGAATACAAAAGGAGACTTTATACATGTACATGCTATTTCATTTCTGTATACGGACTTTCGAAACCAGTCCATTATTGAAAACGCTACTCTTTGGTGTGATCTATATGAAAGAAGTATGTTGTGTTTCATGCAAGAAACACAAATAAGTAAGAGTGGAAGGAGAAACAAAAAGAGAAAAAAAAAAAAAGATTATTATGCTATAGTCTAGGCCTAGAGTACTCTAAAAATGGTGTAGTGCCTCAACCCGCTCACTCGCCGTCCGCCACTGATGACGACGACAGCAATATTATGATGATTGAGCGCGGCTTGTCATTTGTAATGTGGTGAGAGGCCGATACTACGGAAAATTCTTTCAAAACAATAAATCAGGGGGGTGCGGCCTATACACCGGTGCGCCATAAAGACCGGAAACAACTGTACAGAAACTTTCGATGCTGTGTTGTGATGTCTTGCTCAATCAGTTTATGTGTTGTGTAGTCTAGATCTATATAAAGTGTCGTTCAATTTATTTGTGTGTGTGTGTGTATGTGACAATAGTGACATGTCAACCAGTAGCAGAACTCCCACCGAGAGTTCCATGTCGACTAATGTAACGGGTCTACGATCTCTCGTCATGGAGTCGAGTCAAAAGCTTGGGGACCGAAGTCGCCTACGAGATCTAGGTCCGGCGGAACGCTATGATCACAAGGGTACCAGTTTGCTAATGGCTTAGTTAAGAGTGTAATTTAGCGTCGCGGGTGGGCGTCGTCTTCTATTGTTTACTAGTCCGCCATCTTGGATTGGCGACAAGGGTGCGCGAATACCCTAATACTGGTACTTGATTAATCTCGCGGCGGGCGTTAAGCCTATAATAGTTCTAAAATGTGTCGTCTTCAACCCGGTTTTTCACGGGTAGATTATTTTCACACTGTTCTGAACACACTTGGAGTATCATTTCCTCTCACCTTGTTTAAAAGAATCCATAAACACCACAAAACTACAAGAGAATTCATATAAATCCAGAACGAATTCAGCACGAATGTCAAATGGCCAATCTGACAAGTACTGTGTCGGATTTCGGTATTCGCCCACCCATTTCGCCCATCCAAAGTCACGACGCTAAACTACAATTTTACCAATGGAGGATGTTGATTGATGCCCTTTTCAAAATGATTAGACTAAAGGATATCTAGATATAGATCTCTAGATCTAGTTGATAACCGCTGCTGATGTAATGCAAGCCAAAAACAGCTGATACCCGGGTAGTTGTTGACATATTTTGCCATGATATGAGATCTGTAGGCTACAGAAGCGCGTATGACACCTGGAATACCTTACCTAAGTTTTGTTTACCAGCCTTTATATTATGTGAGATCAGTGCTTGGAGGTTTATTCGCAACTACACAGCTGGCGACCTGAATGGCGTCAAGATATACAACTTTAATAGAGGTTTCTAACCATGGCGACATACTTAATGCCTTTTCAGGTAGGGCCTTCTAGTTTGGGCATAGATTAGTAACATGAATAAGTGCGATACTAACTTCTTATCTTACGAAAGGCAAACTGTGTTGATTTATTAACTAGAGTCAACTCACATAATGTGTTATTTTCGCTGTTAAGGCCTATAACTTCATTTAAGTTATGTGTTTACACGATTTAGGCTAAAATTCAAACTGTATTTAGCTGTGTAGCGTTATCTTTCCTGCTTGTGTCTAATTGTTTTGCTTTCAGAATATTGTATATTATTATGTTGTTTCAGGCTGGTTGCTTAGTCAATTTATAGAACTTAGGAAGAAAATGAAATCAGATTCGTACAAAACGCTTTAAGGAAGTGTTATGTTAACGTGCACCACCTTTTCCTGTCTTAGATTTGAATGTTTTGAAATTGTTTTCTACGTTTCGCCCAAAGTTTAGAACAAGAAAGAAATGTCCATCCTTTTATTTAAATGGTGCATTTCCTGTACACAACATGTTTTTGCCAAAGGTCTAAATTACAATGGCACAAAGAAAAATGTAGTATTGTGATATACCTTGCAATATTTATCTTGTAAACAATGCCCCAGACATCTTGATGATTTAAGGTCTCATTGTCTTCATTCGGTATATTTATTATTCCCATTTGACTCTAGTGTGAGCTTAAAGACAATAGTCTTGTGGGAATGATGGCTAGGCTCTTTACAGTCATACTTTCCACTTGTTTTAATACTACAGTGTATTTGTAGTGTATACATTATATAAAACTTCAATGATTATATATTTTTTGAGATCATTTGACGCTTTTCTATCTTTATAGCTTAATGTACCCATTTATTTCTTGAATCAAAGTAGATTTATTGTATTTTCATCAGTTTGAGTTTTACACTCCAGCGACACTTTTTACATCACATAAGTGGTGGGACCTACGTTTTAGCGTCCGTTTCCAATAGGTAGGGGGTGGGGAGCCATGAAAACTGCCCACGCGACCCTTGTTCAGAATGCCCTCATCGGGATTTGAACCCGCTTGGAGACCAAACAAGTTTACCCAACGTGTTAACCATTCGGCTGCCGCGCGGCCCTTGTATTCTTATTATAGCAAATGCGCATCAATTGGATTACTCTAGTAGCATGTCAAAACAAGCTCAGTGCACGTTGCCCCACTCATAATGGGCGAGACAGAATCTTACTTGCCAAATCTAATACAAGGCAATGCAATATTCAAATGAAATCGCAAAATCCTGTCATGCCTCTAATGCGACACGAGGAATGGCAAATGAGCTCTTTCCATATCTTACCCTGTTTGCGTTTGATAATTCCAAGCTGTGGAATATTAGCAGTATCTCTATGGTGGATGCTATGTTTGCTCCTTTTTTTTGGTCACAAAAGCACACAAATTATGTTGGCCAGCAGCTGTTGCCAGGTTGTCAAGCACACAGTGCCACACGTCGCCCGCTGCCCTTGTCGCGTTTTGCCACAACACACAATCACGTAGTTTCCAAATTGTTGAAAGTGTGGGCTATTTTAGTATAAGATTGTGTGACTTAATTTCAATTTGTTTTCTATTCACCATTTCCATGTTGTATGTATTGAATGAATACCTAGCACACGGAATATGTCTTATTATACTTGTAAAATTTATCCTCAGTGTTATAAAAGGGGCCAGATGGTGGTCGAACGGTGAACACGTATATTTAACGCGTTTGGTCTCTAACGCGTTTGGGTTCGAATCCTTCTGTGGGACTTTAGACATGGGTCTTATAGGCTGTATATATGGCTGACCATCCTCGTCCTATCGGAGACGGACGTAAAAACGTTGGTCACAGTTGTGTCTCTAGGAATATGAAACTCAAACTAGAAAAGAAATGTTATAAAGTCCATGGATATTTCCCCAGTCTCCTAGCAACGCGCCCCTGGCACCAGGCGGGTAGCCTTCGGCGGCGATCTCCAATAGACGCATGTTTGCAAAAAGCTTATCAGGCACCTGGGAAAATGGCGATCCCCTTTGTGCCCGCCCATGGGCTTTGAAAACAATTTCACTCAATGTGTAGAGACATATGTATGTTTACATTGAAAGAGGTAGCACAAAAACAAGGACAATAACATGTTTGTGTGATGTCGAAGTATTGTAACAAGGATCCGCCATTTTCCTTTCCTTCTTTCTTTGTTGTTGTTGTTGTTGTTGTTGATTGAAGTGGCGGATAACTTCAAGACACAGGAAACATTTCTCAAGAGAAAACAACTTTTAAAAAAACCCACATGAATGTAGAAATTTTTTGAGATGTCTATGAACTCCTTCTCCGCAGATGATAAGTCCAAAAACGTGGAAGTTCTCTCCATCAAGCGCTTATCAACAGGTCTCTATTATATCATGCCTTGAGAAGTCGCACTACTGTTCTTTGTACTTGCTATTCCATGTAACACCTTCTTTCGTATAGCATAGTCATATCAATTCAGACATTGTTGGTGGTCATTTTGGGACGCCGTGGTTGTAAAGTCTATTTTTCTTTTAACCATCCAGTCTAGACACGGTTTAGATTTGAGCAAAACAGTCATAGATTGAAGTTACATGTATCATCTTGTTCCAAAGGTAATCAAGTTTTTTCTTTAATATAGGAATTATCTGAATCCACAGTCCCACTGCGTCCCAAATGACTCGGCTAAAATAGAGCTGCTGCATTTTAACGATTCGATTCGATGCATCTTTTCTGTGTATAGCAATATTAGCATACTCTATGCTATTTCTTTTTAAAACAGGATACCCGCTTTGGATCTGTAAACAAAAAGGCAGTAAAAATTCCAATTTCTTTTTCATTTGTTTTTCTTTTTTCTTGAATACCTCAATGAACATGCTTATGCGTACACATTTAATATGTGGGGTTTTCGTACCAAACCGTCGAAATGTAGCAGTTTCCAATGAAAGCTTTGTTTCCTGTTATGAGCACTGCAATGTCAACAGGTCTTGACTTAATTATTAGATCACTACTAATAAGCCTTTGAGAAGTCGAAAAGCGAGTGATTTTCATAGAGTACAACAATCCTTTTTTATCTGAAAAATTCGAAGCACTGCATACTTCTCAATGTGGCCTTACCTCTGCACTGATAATTTGATATCCACTGGGTAATTAAGGTATTATGGATTCTAGGCCTAGGGGTACATGTAAATATCTGTTGGTTGTGGACTTGGGCCTACATTTACCTACAGGGGCATAGCTTGTACCTTCTACATCGTACATTCACTGGCATAGTCTTTGGTGAAATGCCTTATGTATTATTTTATGTTGTCATCTGCACCTATTATTACGCTAATCGTGTATGTACATATTCAGATTAATTTAGTCCTGTGCTCGAAGGTAGCATCCCTGAGTCATGAAAGAATAGTATCAGGCTTGGTTATGCTATACTCATGTTTTATTGGTCTATTTTTATATGGGACCCAAGGATGTCACCATATTTGCATCGTTACAAGAAATGACAAAATCCAGTTTCACCCATTGTGTGTCCCAAAGTGTGGAGATCTCTCGCCAGTTTGAAATGATAATAGTGATGACGTTTGTTGCCATGCACAACGGTTCAGCTGCCTTCAAAGTAAACGATGCGTTCACGACTCTTCATGCCATACAATGTATTAAGTAGTAGAGATCCCTTGGCAATTTGAAATGAGCACCATCATCTCAATCGTATATGATAACATAATTCTATATCAGCAGAAGCAATAGGGAGCGAAGATAATATTGAAATAGATCTAGAAGTACAAGCAAAACGAGGGCAAAATTGCATCGACCTAGAAACAAAGGGGAGCCCAAATCCCTTAGACTCAAAAGACTTAATGTAACAGGTGGTCATAAACCTGTGTATTGATGTTTTCGCTCGAAAGATGAAAAAGTATTGAAATAAGTCTTTGTTGTGATGATATATGCCCCACACAAAGCGACCTTATTTCACCGTTGTACGCATATTACATTGTATAACCCACTCTTCGTCATTCATCTGTGCATTCAGCTCTTTAAACAATAAGTCTTCTTGTATTATGTTCGAATTCACAGTGTCTATACTATAATGTTGTCCAAACTCTATATATGATCTATACCTGTATTGTATTCAAATTCACAACTACATATTATTATTGTGCTATTTATTATTTCTGTCCCAATTCTTTGTACACGAGCCCGTCCTGTATTGTATTCAAATTCACATTATTATTGTCCCAACCATTTCCAACCACACAACTAAGCTGAACGTATGTATCAACTGTCAGATCTTGCTTTAGATATCTACATCTTTCACAACATGTATTTGTTATGAAGATCTGTTCCGTGTGGTATTGCATGCATCTACCTGTACATTTACACTACATGACGTACCCTTGTGTGTGCTACCACTGAGAGCCTCTATGGAATATTTTTACAATGCTCAACCAAGCGTTTCAAACAAGGCTGACTTTATTCGCACGTATAGTCGTGCGAAGACGCCGAAAAGGGGGAGGGGGTCTGCAGTCCTCGCACGGCCAACGGACAGTTCACCACTGATTGAATAGAAATCCTAGATCTAAATTCTCTAGATCTAAAGCCTACAGCAAGTCTTTTTTTTTAAATTGAACAGAAATGATTGTTTGTTCGTTTTTAAAGCATAGATTCTAGACATGATAATATGCAAGTTTAGTGTATTAAATGGAGAAAAAAAATGTTGTCATGAATGTGGGTCGAACCCGAGTCCCCAACCGTACCGAACGGACACTCTAACCATGCGACCACTACCCCAGTTAATTGGTGACAACTTTTACTCTATTTATAACGGATTAACTTGCGAGGACCCATACCCTTCAAACAATGTTTGGGTTTATATTTATACTCACAAGTATCCAATGTTACCATAGGCAGGAGCGCTCACCTTGTGATGCAGGTATCATTTGAGCCCATTGAGTCCAGTGCCATCCTATCTATTTTACACTCGCGTGTGACAATATTATAACAAATCTGTGTATTATTTCAGTATTTCTGTCTCTAGTCTATTTTGATGCTCGAAACTTTCAGCCGGCATAATTAACATAGACTTATTCAACCCAAAAAATTAAATTTCATTAACATAGACTAAGCTATGCTAGAACTAGAATGTTTCTACCCTTTTTATTGTATAGATTTGTTTTATTTATACAAACTGCATATTTTGACTTATGATTCTTACAATTGTACACCCTTATTGAGCAGAACTTGATTGCATGTGGAATTTTTGTTTCGTTTATAATTTGAGAAGTTTTCCTTTTTGTCGTGGCAATATTATAAACCTGTTTGTGTTTAATGTGCTTTAAAAAAAAAATGTTAAACTAAAAAAAATAATTAATTCACTGCCATGTCGTTTGTATGTAAAAAATGGGGGATGGGATCACGCCGACTGTCATTTCATTTTAGTACAGATGCAGTAACATTACGTAATATGACTTGTTGCCTTTGCCTTTATAAATTACACTAATTTAGGGTGTAAACTAATAATCGTGAAATCACTCGTCAATTGTTCTTTACTTACTGGATATTCTACACTTTCTTGCTCCACGTTTACTCCAAGCATACAATGTAGTTCTAGTTCTGTGTGATCTTATCTGCTAACATGTGCTACATACATTAGTACTGTAGGAAAGGGAAAAAAACACCGTAACACAACGCAGTAATTATGCTCAATTATGGTTCACAACATAGGTAGTTTAGGATGATTCGTTTTTTTTGTTTTTTTTTCTGTTTTAATGGCTTTCTTCCTTCTGTTTCATTTCCCATGTACATCACATTTTCATAATGATTCTTTTCTTTTTTTCTCTCATTCTTTTATTTTCTTTTTTTTGGTCATGATGCACTCTTCCCCAACGCAAAAGAAAAGCTTGTCATTGAGATTGCGTTTTTATTTGTATAGCTTTTTGTTCTTTTTTGTATCTCATAGATGTTGAGGTGTTTAATTATCAAGAGTTCTAGAGAGTAACAATACAAAGGTTTCTTCGCATCATAGAGTAGGCCTAAATCTCTAGTCTTTGTGCGCGCTGTGTGTGTGTGTGTGTGTGTGTGTGTGTGTGTGTGTGTGTGTGTGTGTGTATGTGAGAGAGAGGGAGAGAGAGAGGGAGAGAGAGACAGAGACAGAGAGACAGACAGAGAGACAGACAGAGAGACAGACAGACAGTGTCAAATCTAGAGAAAGAGGGGAGGAGATAAAGATAAAGTAAGCGTGTGTGTGTGAGATATATAGATTGAGAGAGAGAGAGAGAGAGAGAGAGAGAGAGAGAGAGAGAGAGCGACAGACAGACAGACAGACAGACAGACAGACAGGCAAAAAGACAGACATAGACAGAGAGGTGAAGCAATGAGTTGACAATGATAGTTGCCTACGTAGCACAGATTGTGGACATGCCCATGTTGCACACTGTATGGTAGGTCATAGGTCAATGAGTACTGCCAGACCTATTGTCATAATACGCCACATTAGTGGGAACTACAACGTGACTGTATATCAATGAATCATTAATTAACTGCCCTTCTAAATGTCACGAGCGCCAATGAACAGTGCAATGCACTGCACTGATTAATGTTTATGTGTGGCTTAACGTGCTTTGTCAACACACGAAGAGGAATGTCGTGTTGTGTCTGTTCTTATTAAGACATGTTAAAACACTTTGAGAATTCGACATCACGATTGCAGTGTTGACATGTATTGACAATAATTGACAATGTAATCATAAATGTTGCCTTTCACCTTACTATTACTATGGAGTGAGAAAATGCGCTATAGAAATCGGTGTTATTATTATTAGCTCATCATCATCATCATCATCATCATCATCATCATCATCATCATCATCATCATCATCATCCTTTTCATCGTTGTTATTGTTATTGTTTCTTCCCAGAGAACGGCTCCAGCGAGTCACCGCCAAGCGTGAATGTCACCATTCAAGATGAGGTTAGTTCAATGTAACGTATGTGAACTGTCAGTTACCAATACCTTGTAAAGTTTATTAACAACAACAAAAACGAACACTCTTTCCTCAGCGAAGACATTGATGGTTACCAAAACCCTGTCAAGTTTTCAACAACAACAACAAAGATAGTAACATTTTGAAAAATGTAAAATAATTATTTTTAAACGGATACTCGTTCTTCCCTTTATTTTGTTCTCCTTCATTTCATCATTCATTGCTTTCCTGTCCATTATTGACATAGAGTCGTTGTTGTTTTGCTGATTTTAATATTGTTTATTTTTTTTAACTCGTAGTAAGCTGTGCTGAGGTGTGGCTGTACTGATGCTGCATCGTGGGGAATTGTTATTTGCTTCCAATTGACAAAAATATTATGCGTTTGCAGAGAGATGACTAGCTTTTTCGAACTAATTTTTGTAGTTGTAAATAATTTTCCCCATCCTTTGGGAAACTCGCCTAGGTGTTACTGGCCCCGCTTTTCGCTGAAGTTGGTCGCCACTAGAGCAGCGCCTATCGCACCCCGACTTTTTTTCCTTTTTTTTGGGGGGGGGGATGAGTGGGTGGTATGATTTTGAAACTGAATTTAGCGATAGGGGTGATGGGTGGGGAATAGGGATGGGGGATAGGGGTGAGGGGGTAGGGGTGAGGGGGTAGGAGTGAGGGGTGGGGTGGGAGTCTGATTGAAAGAACGTTGCCTCTCCTACAGTGATGTTTCTCTATCTATAATCTTAGTCCAATGCAAAATAGCTCAATAAGAAAATATACGTGGTTACAGATTTACGAGAATTGTTATCTTATCCAGACGTTCTTATGGGATTTGTAGTATGCAGTCGTTGGGGATGTCTTTCAAACATCTCGTGCATGTGTGCTTTTTATTGCTATTTAGTGTGCCTTTAAGAATGTAATTACAATGCATTGTTCAAGAAAATGACTAATAAACATTGGTGAAGAGGTAGAACAAAGAGGGTGTGGGTGATGTGGTCTTTTTGTGTGTAATGCACCAAGTTATACCAGATACATTTTTTCAACAATTTCCTTACACAAAATTGTGATACTTCAGATCACGTGTGTGTATTTTTACCCCTATTTTTATTTCTTAGATTCTTATGAAATTATATCGGTTTTTTTCTTGTCTCCTAATCAGTTTTTGTAACCTCTTTGATTCTTGATGTTTATTCGTTTATTTTAAAACTTGTTTTTAAATTCTTTATTATGCTCCTTTTTTTTCTTTTTTTAATTTGTAAGAAAATGTTTCTGGCTTACTTTAACGTTGAAACTGAAACCTTTCAGGCGACAGGGACGGTTCGCAAAGTGAGTGTTGTGCTTGATACCTTAGGCTAACCCAATGAGTGAAGCTATTGCATCTTGGAAAGTGAACACTGCCTAAGATACCAACCTTTTTTTTGTACTCTCCGGAGATATATTAATTTCTCTTCCGGGTCTTATGTGGAAGTTCAGACAACGACAAAAACGGAATGGGCCATTCTTGATAAGTTGAAGTTGAACTTGAGTGTTGTTAAGCAGAGTAGGCAAGCTTAAGTTCGCCCAGTAAGTCTTAGTCTAGGGTAGATTCTTCTTCTTTCAGTAAGTTGGATCACTCAGACTTGAGTAGTACTCCAACGCGCATGATTGCAATTTGCGGCTCAGCCTTTCGACCCC
>JAUELK010142200.1:0-10000 GCA_031471215.1 Gastropteron pacificum
AGCCGGAGGATGTTTTGACCGGATCCCTTAGCCCTGGTTGCCTCCACCCTGACCACCAGACAAGTCACAGACTGGCTGACTGCAGGGTGGTTGAACTTTCAGGTGTGCCAGAGCTCAGAGAACTCCATTAAACACGCGGGGAAAACCCCCGGGCGAGAGCGTTATCTCGCAGCTAGTTGAGTCACGTGCTTACAGACAGGTCTGGGATCTGGGACTCAGGCTGACAGCTCGTGTAAACTCACGTCAACAGACTGGGATAGAGCCTTACGTCCAGACAGAGGAAAGTCTAACTTCCGGTCTGAATTCCTCTTTAATGTTTCTACCCCTCATGAATGAAGAGCTCTGTTTTATTATGAATGGCGTTTTTTGAGGAGCCACATTCTGTGAGATTTCAATACAGCCCCTGGAAGTACTGCATTGTGATAATATGATCGCTTCTGGTACATTCCTTGACTTGAAAGAGAACATCTTCTTCTGATTAAAGGGCGGAGCCCAAAATTCCTCTCTCATTCTTTCTCTATCTTCTCTCTCTCTCTTTTCGTCTCATTTTCTCCCCTTCCTCTTTCATATATTTCCCTTTCTTTCTCCCCTCCCCCTATTATACCCCCATTATCTCGCCCCATTCATTCCAACAGAGCATTAAGGCTGTGACTTGTCAGTGTTTGGTTTTCGTGTGTCCATCATTCCATGTCTCTTCACCTGCATGCAATATGTTTGAAAGAACAAAAAAGTAAAGAGTGAAACTTTTAAAGTCAACTGAAAAAAAGAGCTGGAATTCAGAGCTAAGACAAAAAATATTTGATAGTGACATTCACATTTTTTAAAGTTTTTAAGTACTAGGTATAATATGTCTAAGATCACATTGAAACAAATCAACATGCTCGCAACTCTTTTTCAGAAAAGTGCTCAGACGGGCAAATTTCAGTTAAACTGATTTTCCATTTTCTGGTATTAATTTTTTGTTTTGTTGTATTATTTTTTGTTTTGTCAACACATGAATTTGAAGAAGAGGGGCGCCTAGAGCTTTTTGGATAGGCGCTATAGCAATAAACTGTATTATTATTTGTATTAATACATGTATATCAAGTCCCCTATGTATTTAAATTTCCAGATAATGTACAGTACAAACTTAACTGGTCAATCCATTCTGTCAGGCTTGCCTCAGACAGTCACAGTTCAATCAAGTATTTAACATAGTCATGCTGAGAGAGAGGGAGAGTCCAAAGAACCTATACTATTAAATAACGGGAGAGTCTCCTGCCTCAGCTGTGTTTCATTTTGGTATTTTGGTATTAATAATTGATTGATCTTTATTCTATAATGATTATATTATGTATTTCCTGGAGGACCTGCAGAGGACAGCCGCCTACGGTATCAGTACTGGAGCTCCCATCTGAGTGATCGAGAAAGAAGAAGATGTTATGTATTTGGTTTTGATTTGGGCATTTATTATGCAACAGACTGCATAAAGTCATAAAGCAAAGAATACAATATATTATGGGACCTTTCATACATGCTTGATTGTAACACACTGTAACATTTCAGTTTTAACGTATTCATTAGGACAAGAGTGATATAAAGTATTATTTAAAAATACAAAAGTTTTAATGACACATTGCACATAATTCAACATAAATTAGGTGTGTCCTTATACAGCACCTCAGCTTTACTGGCACTTTGGTGTGCTATGACCTAAATAGGTGTGTTATGATATGAGAAATAAGCTTTACTGACACAATGAATTTAACTTCACTAATAAGTGTGTTATGATATAATAAATGAACTATATTGGCATTTTGGTCCTGTTGTCACCTAAATAGGTACTTAGGATTCCAGGAATAAGCTTTATTACAATTTGGCCATGATCCCCCAAAATGTGTGTCACGGTAATAATGATCATAATAATAGTGATAATAATAATGATTTATGATGAACAATAAGCTTTAGGGGGGATTCAACCGTATCATAATTTAAGACAACAATTGTACCTATCATTGTGACGTAACTACAACAACACTATGGATGCTTTAGTGCTAAGCTTTAAACTGTTTGACTATTTCAAATAATGCTAAAATATTTTGTCGGGTGAGAGATTTGGGATTATTTAGATCAAGTATGTCTAGAAATGTGTTTGTATTTTGAACATTTGTCCTCCTTTTTTGGGGATGTTTTCTTCATTTTCCCTGCTAAAACCATCACCCATTATTTGTGTGGAACGTTTCTACAGTGCCTGTTTCCAAATATGATTTACGTGTGTATGTTTACACATACATGATGATGCAAATCCAAAGACGTTTTTGTTTTCTTTATATTCAATTTTTATTTCTACACTTTTGAGCACTAACAAAAACTTGTTTGTTGTTGTTGTTTATACTAATTTGGTGTTGACTTTGTTCATATTAGATTTTTATGTAACTTGCACACTTGCAGTGTTTTGTCTTTGGATAATGAGCGCCATTTCAAAATACTATGATCATGTGATTTGTGTTTCTATTTTTAGATGTTCTGTTTTCTTCATTGAGCACAACTTCAAAGCTATCTAATGTGTTATTTCTTATTTATACCTTTAAAATGCCTATGTGTGTTTTTTTATGTGTGCATTTTCACTGTGCATGTTGTCGCTATAGTTTCACACTACATTGCTATTAAAAACCCAAACATTCTAATTTTTAACTGAGCCAAACAACGCAAATGTTTGAAGAGGGAGAGAGTGAAGGGGGAAAGGTCAGAAGGACAGGCTTTAAGACACAGTGAGAATTTCTACTGTGCATTATGAATTATGCAAATATATGGGAGTAGAACAGATTGAGGCATTATTGATGTGTTACATGTACTAAGTGAATGAAAGAGTCTATTCAATAATGTGAGTCTGTTTCATTTTCATGGCATGTTTTGCCTCCATTCTGAACTCTACACGGATTGTGTGCATGAGAAGTCATTCTGTTTGCCATGGACCCACCTTCTGTAATATTGTTCTTATTTCTAAAAATTCTTGCTGCAATCTTTTCTGTTCTATTGTTGTTTGTTGCATGTGAGTCTGGGTTAGAAACTGTATGCTTGCCAGTAATAATACACCGTATGTATACTTACTACTACAATGATATAATTTCTTCATTCTGTAGTGTTTGCAGTCATCTTGTCTATCTATTTGTTGTGGAAATCCCTACATCGTCCTCTGGCTCTATATCATTTATTTATCATTAGGCCTGAATGGGACAGGATAGTCCAAGCCTTAGTCAGGGGTGTTGGCTGGAATTATCAACAAGGAAAAAGAATCATTGTAGTAGATATTATTTATTCATCGCTTTACCCCACCTTACATACAGCAAGCTCAAAGCACTTTACAGACACCTTTAACCCTACAGACCTGATTATTTCAAAGCCTTCTCAACCTCTAGGGAGGCATACCAACATGCTGACAAAACATTTTACTATCTATAGTCGGTACCAATTTTACACGTGGGTGGGGGAGAAAGTCGAGACAAAACATTTTTTGTAAATGTTCAAGAGTACACCAAGTAATCCTAAATCCTAATCGAGTCTACACGCCCGGGATTCGAACCCTGGGTTTTGACCCCCAAAGGCCAACACACTGACCACTCGGCCACCAGATCGCCGCTACTAAGTCTGCACAATGACCAGTGGCTGTCTTCTACTTGAGTCATCATTAACTCTGTCACAGCACAACTCAACACGGTCTGGCCATTCCTGTCTAATGCAGGCCCAAGAGGAGTGCAAACAAGAGTGGATCTGTTGCCGTATTTTTCTGAGAAAATGACGTCATCTATGTACTTCCGTTCTCTTAACAACTTATAGCCTCTATGTCATTGATGACGTCAATTTTCCAGAAGAAAAAAGCAACGGATCCACTCTTGTTTGCGCTATATCATTGATGACGTCAATTTTCCAGAAGAAAAAAGCGACGGATCCACTCTGTTTCCTCTATGTCATTGACGACGTCAATTTTCCAGAAGAAAAAAGCGACGGATCCACTCTGTTTGCACTCTTACAAACGTACAGGCACGTCTTGACAGCGCTGTGGTGCCTCGGCTCCAACACCATTACAAGTATTAACTCACAAGTCAACGTCTCTATGCAACATATCCTTTGCCTTTGACTCAGACATCGCACACGTTCTAGCACAAGTTCTTCTGCATTCCTTCTATCTCTGTTTTGTATTGTGTCAGTTTTCAACACTATCATCAAGTAGGAAAGAAAGTATTGGGCCGTACGGTGGCCGAACGGTTAAATCGTTGAGCTCAACACCCTTAATGACACTTTTCAGATCATATAAGACGAGGGACCTACGTTTTAACGTCCGTCGCCGATAGGACGGGGTTTTAGCCATGGAAGCTACCCACACGACCCATGTCCCCCCACTGGGATTCGAACCCGGGTCGCCCGCTTGAAGACCGAACTCGTTGGGTAAACTACTTGTTTCGCCTCAAATCGGGTGGCCCAGGTTCGAATGGGCATGGATCGTGTGGGCAGTTGGTATGGCTACCCACCTTGTTCTTATCAGAGACGGACGTTATTACGTATGTCTCGCCTGCGTGTGTGTTTGCGTGCGCGCGCGTGTGTGTGTGTGTGTGTGTGTGCACGTGTGTGCGCGTGCGTGTGACTCTTGCATTAACCTTTGAGTACAGGCCTTCCACATGCATGGCGAGTTTTCAGTTTTGACAGTCTCGTTGTTACAACTGTGTGTTGTGTATGTGTGCCGCAAATCTTGTGCGAGTGTAACCATTACATAACTTTTTAGTATAGGCCTGCCTGTCACCGTGCATGGCAAGCTTTCAGTTTTGCCTGTCTTGTTATACAATCTTGTGTGAATCTTACTTGATATTTGCCACATTATGCATGGCAGGCTCGCTAGTTTTCAGTTTTGACCGTCTGGTTGTACAACTGTGTGAATCTTCTCGTTGTTACAACAGTGTGAATCTTCTCGTTGTTTCAACTGTGTGAATCTTCTCGTTATTACAACAGTGTGAATCTTCTCGTTGTTACAACTGTGTGAATCTTCTCGTTGTTACAACTGTGTGTACTGTCGTCTCCGTCTCACGTCCTTTCTCTGGCTCACCGGCATAATACTTTGGACAATGAATCAATAAATCAATTATTTATTCCACTGTGTATAGACATGCCTTGTTCTCATTCTTTGACGTACATTATTGTTTGTATTGTTTTGTTGTTGTTGCTGTTGTTCTTATTGTTACGGTTGTTGTTCCTGTTGTTGTTGTTGCTGTTGTCATCGTTTTTGTTGCGGCTGTCGTTTCCTTGTTTTTGTTGGTGGTGTTATTATTGCTGTTCTTGTAGTTATCTTCGTTGTTGCTGTTGTTGTTGTTGTTGCTGGTGGTGGTGGTTGTTCCATGTTTCCATCAGACTTTAATCATACAACGATGTCGAGGTGATGACCAAACTCACCTTGCTCTGTGGCAACCTCCTACACCATCCAGGACAACCATTCTATCTGTGGCAAACTCGGGTCTCCTGTGTGGTAATTTTCGTATTGGTTTGTTTTATCATCAAACAAAAACCAATGAAACAATACTTGACTGATAACTTGACTAGTGTAGTGCTTTATCAATATATATGCCAATACCACCCTCGGCATGTCATATCCTACAATAAAAGTACAGTAGATAATTATGGAGTACAGTAGGCCTACAGTAAAACACAAGCATGGTGACAACACAGTATAAACATACATGTACATAAGTATCCAACAGAAGCATTACAATTTGTTAGATACATATTCATTGAAGAGATGTGGTTTTTTATTTGCTTTTTGAAAAATGACAGCGAATTTATTTCTCTAAGAGACTGGCAAGTTGTTCCACACGTTGGGAGCGAAAAACGAGAAGGATCTTTCTCCTGTTGACCTACGATTCTTGGATGGTGTAACAAATAATGAATGCTTATTTTCCGATCTCAACGGTCTAGATGGAATGTCGGGTTGAATTACGTCTACAAGATAGTAAGAGTCAAAGGTCCCGGGTTCGATCCCTGCCGTGCCGACTCGATTTGGATTTGAGAGTATTTTTTTATCCACCACCAGGTGTACTCTTGGAAAATGTACTTTGTCACGACTTTCTCACTTCACACAGGTGTAAAATGGGTACCCGACTATAGACAGTGACAGATCTTGTCAGAATGTTGGTGAGAGCGCCGGCAGCACTACCAGTATGCCTCCCAGGAGGCTGAGATGGCTTTGGAATTAAACAGGTCTGTCGAGGTAATAATATGATGTAAGGCGCTTTGGGCCCACTTTGATAAAGCGCTATATAAGTGATGTTATCATTATTCTTCTTCTTCTTATCAAAACATAATTTATTTTAAGCCAACACGTGATTTTACCGGGAGCCAGTGCAGATCAACAAGCATTGGAGTTATAAATATGCTCCCGTGCACGTATTAGCGTCCGGGTTGACACAATTAGATAGAAGGATAGGTGAGACCTACGCATTAACATCTGTCTTCTAAGCCAAGTCAACAACGAAACAAGTATGCCTATCATCATAATCGTGAAGAGAAATACTGACCATTTGGCCATTTCAACACAAGTACAGTGTGAGTTGTATTGGCCTTTCAAGTGGGGAAATGCCCATGCGCCGTGGTCAACTTAGTGAATTCTGTCACACAAGTTTAAGCATCAGGGCTACAGAAAAATGGTGTGACACAGATCTGGTTCATTCCTTAATCATGGCTGTAATCAAAAATGTCTCAATGTCGTACCAATATTCAATATAGGCAGTATCAACTCAACGTCTGCATTGGAATAGCAGTTGTCTGGTCTGAGGTGGTGGTGTGACTGCATTGCACAATTGCATGAACAAGAGGCCATGTTTAAGGCTCTTCAGTCCCAAGTTGCAGAGATAGACTGCCATTGATAGCTCCGTAGGTCTATAAGACCACTTGAAGAGTGAATTACCCATACCTAGTGCCTGGTCGAAACAACCACAACAAAAACGTTAGGTATGGAAATGAGCCGTATGGAAGCCAGAGGTTAGACGTTTTAAGTCACATTGTAATCTCTGCCTAGAATTACCCATACCTAGTGCCTGGTCGAAACAACCACAACAAAAACGTTAGGTATGGAAATGAGCCGTATGGAAGCCAGAGGTTAGACGTTTTAAGTCACATTGTAATCTCTGCCTTAGATTCATTTAACAAACCATTTGTAATATCTAGGCCTGCTCTTTATTTTTACTACCCAATCACGGTTGAACATTTACGATTAAAAAGAGGTGATGGTGTCTTTTTATTGACCTACATGTCTAACAGTGCAAGTATAAAAACGAAAAGAAGAGGGGGAAAACAACAACTCCTAGACGGTACACAAAGATAGCAATCTCCAAGTTCGAGTGGTTCTTGTATATATCAGAATTAGCTGATAAACTTGAACTGACAGACAAAATTCAAAGTACATGTACTAACTTATTCTCGTGATCAGGTGAGATCGATCATGATAACAAAATATTGTAAATCTAGTGTTGAGTTTTTAGATCTTGGGTCATGAGAGATCACTCGTCCCATTTATGTCAAAGCATTGATAAGTGTTTGCTTTTTAAAATTCATTTTTGTTCACATTTCCCTCTGTACCAATCCATTTATTGCCTAGAACAAACCACTTGACTTACTTGACGTGACCCATTTCGAAACAAATGTGTGTGGTAGTTGTAGAGTTATAGAACATTTGGGTACCAATGTAATCACAACGAATGGGGTGTCTTTTCGTTCATTTAATAAAGAGAACACAAACATCTTTCCTGTGTGTTGGTTTGTTTGTTTGTTTAATGAATATTTTGTTTGAATTGGCCCAGATTTTCACAAGGAAAGGGCGTCTTGTGTAAAACAGGCTTTTTAAAAAATGTCCGCACGCTTTCTGGCACTTTTCTGCGTTTTTGCGCCAGTTGACAAGAGTTTTACAACTACAAAGTGTCGTCGATGGAAATGACCCGTACTTACCACGTGACTGATTCGACTAACATTAACATGTCTTCAGAAAAGGAACACATTGCGTTAAGTTGATCAATACATTGGTCACAGTAAAGCAATACAACAGAAAGGCCACAGTGGAAAATAGGCCCTTGTCACAAATTAACATTTCTTCAATCTCCACTGACCATCACCCCAATTTCAAAATCAATATGCTTATTAGCTATGAAATCAAGGGTAAATGCTTTAAAAAGTATCTGTACACATTTTCAGACCCATTTCCTCCTGCACTCTTCAAATAATGATAATGACAGATGAGGCAGAAATGCATCGTCATTTTGTACAGAGAAGTAGCCCTACATGACAAGGTCAGACCATCAGAACTTTCCGTGATTGTACAGTCTCTGGTTCGTGTCAATCAATGTCTATTTTGGTTGTAACAAAATGTAGGCCAAAGGGTAGAATTTGGAACACAATGGGTTGTGAAAACGTTTTGACGCCTTCGTTAGAGTAAACAAAAAACAACAAACAACAAACAAATTCATACAAACAAAACAAACATGTGATAAAAGTAAAAGTGGCACCGGGTATTCTGATGACGTACAACCCTCACAACAATACAGTCTGTACACCAATACAATTTGTACACCAACAGTTTGGAGTTAAAATAGTCATAATCAATCATTGGTGCCAAAGAGATCTGTAGAGCTTTCCTTTAAGTTGTGTGTCTTTTGGGCTGGAACCCCCCAGTCATCTCATGTCTTGATCCCCGTTCCCTTTCTTTTCTCTTCACTTCATTACGTTCATCGCATCGCATGCTCTCTCCCTCCATTCTCTATTACATCTATAGACTACTAACGCATAACACATCACAAACATTGAACACAATATTGTACAGGCAGCCTGTGAGGCGCAGAAGCATGTCTATAACCGGGTACCCCTTTTACACCTGGATTGAGTGAGGAAATGGTGGTAAAAAAAAACACTTTTCCCAAGGGTGTACAGAACTCGCCCCAGTCGGGGCTCGAACCTGAGGTCGTTGGATCCCGAGTCCGGCACGCTAGCGACTGAGCTAATCCGCCACAAATAAATCCCAATCACAATAATAAGTCCCAATCAGTCAATGATGGAGCACATCTTGTTTGTTGTTCCTGGCGTGGTTACAATTCGTCGATAAGACCTACCATTGTCTAGCTCTAGATTCTATGTGTTATCAATAACTCAAGTGGCAATCAGGGGTGGAGAAATGGCATACAAACCACAATTGGAAAAATGTGACTTGATGTTATCACCACCTGACTTTCACGTGGTGCCACGCGAAACAATGAAGGCTTGGGTATAAAACTGCCTGACAAATTGTACTAGACACTCTTGTTTGGTTCTCAAGCAACACACAACATTCAAGGTAAGGTGTAGTTTAGCTTGGAGTACAGTCTACTCTGAATTTGTTATATAATTTTTTTAAACAGAGGATCTACAATAAAATAAACTGCGTTTTGCTTACGCAAGTAATCGCGAAATCTCCATAATAGTATGCATCGAATTCTCTGTTGTGTGCCGAAAGCAAACCAAATTCTGTACATTGAATTATCTAGTTTGATTTACATCTAGCTAGGTATTGTGTCACAATGTTTATATTATTTTTTCTTAAGAATGTAACTGCCTAACACACCTTTACGTGGTTTGTTTTTGTGTTTTTTTTCTCCTCTAAATAAACGGCATGTCTTTCTTTATTATACTGTGCGTTGAATATGAATCAAGACACATTGTATTACTTCGTGTGCTTTAAAACTTGTATACAGCACTTTATTGATGGCCACTCAAACATCCCCGCTGAATAACTCCCACACACTAGCCATCACAATAACTCTCACTTAAGTATCTCACAATAACCCTCACACAACCATCTCCCCACAATCACCCTCACACAACCATCTCCCCACAATAACCCTCACACAACCATCTTCCCACAATAACCCTCACACAACCATCTCCCCACAATAACCCTCACACAACCATCTCCCCACAATAACCCTCACACAACCTTCTCCCCACAATAAACCTC
>JAUELK010142311.1:0-11430 GCA_031471215.1 Gastropteron pacificum
GGGGGGCGCACAGGAGAGCAGGGTACGTGAGTAACATATACCAGCACGTGCATCTGGCTGCACTTACTGTCACATGGTTTGTTCAGTCCCGGGTTATGTCAAACCCGACCGCCAAATGTGTGATTGTACAGTCACGAGTACGACATTTTGTGTTTATTTGTTATGTCTGGTTGTTGCATCATGACTATTAACCTCAATCTTCTGGTTCCTTCAAGTCGAGTTGACTGAGTCTCTTATATTCAATTTGTCTCGTTTCCAGTCTCAATTTATCTATTTAAATGTCCGATTTCGTTATTCCTTGTTTCAAACATCACGTGCAACTCATCCTGGATAGATTCACAAAATGCTTAAAAATAGAGAAAAATCCACAAAATCAGAAAACTGTTTCTAGAACTAGAACAGCACACATTTGACTGCAGAAGACAATGAAGCATTCATTTCTGTCGAGAAAGTATAAGTTGCAGTGGAACATCGGCAGTGATATTGGTCAAGATTTAATTCATTCTTCATTATGTCATTCTTGCTTTAATGAAGTCGTTCCCAATCATTCCAGATCTCTTCTACTGATGGTCAGTTGTTCAGAAACTTGTGTCAAAAGTCCCAGGTTGAAACCCGGAAACAGTCTCTAACATGATGCAATAACATAACTTTATTGTCAAACACCAGGCGTTCAGTAAAATAAAAACGAATTTGAAAAATATGATGTGACATTCTCAGTGGTACAACCGCCGGGTATTAAATGAGTACCCAACCACAGACAATCAGATTCTGATTGTGTGAGTAAAGTCTTCCTTGCAATCTGTGGATAGAGTGACTCATCGTTTGTGGAGGTGGTTCTGAAATAGATCTCGATGGAAAAAAATGTTTAAGGTTAGTACAGGCACAGAGAGCGTTTCGTTAAAGGAAAACAATGTATTTCAAGTACTACTATATGTGTAACAGTAAAGTGCTCTTCTCTTGATCCTCCACCGAGGAGCGGAGCAGCTTTGTACATGTACGGAGTGCAGTGATATTGTTCCTCCTTAACAAGGACAACAATGGATAGACACTTTGGCTTTTTCTAGCCACATGTACACGTACTTGCATCCACTTCTCCACCACAAACTCATTATCGTCTCCCCCCCCCCATCCCCTCCGTATCTTAACAAATGGGGTTGAGGTAGGAAGGCATGATTCAAGAGAGAGGGGAGGGGAGGGGAAGGGGCAAAGTAGAGGTGAGCACCTTTCAAGACGTCTGTTTCTCGCAGGCCCAAGATTTGTGAGGTGTTGATGCAAAAAGCACGCCAACTGAACGACTCCCTGTTTCATCGTTCGCCGTGACGGCCGATGACGGGAGCGCACAAAGTGATGATGTGCTGATATCGCGGGCTGATAGATCGGCCATCTTGGGGTGATCACTCAAGCACTGTCGACTCGTCTGTTGATTTTCGTGTCTGGAAAAGTCTGCATGGCCCCACTGATCCCTTGATTTATCCATCCCTTAGAACTCATTCCTGACTAAAGCATTACCACTACAGATCTAGGTCTAGATACTTCTCGACTTCAAACTACAGGCAAATCTATTCAGATAGCATGCGGCACATGAGCCTCACGGGACTCGTGAAATGTGATAGCTGCCTTTCATTTTATTGAAAGAAGTAAACAAACAAGGAAAAATGATACTTCAAAAGCCAAATAAATGCAGTTTTAGATCACAAAAAACAAACACTCTCATAAAAATGTTGCTGTGATGAGCCAGTGGTTTTGGGTCTTATTTAACTTGAGATTGTTTGTGGCTATTTGTGAAGTTATATTCTTTAGCAGAATGATCTTTTAGAAACTCAAAGGCTCCGAGGTTTGAAAGATAATTAGTACCAAGGCGTCCTGACTGAACAAAAAGCCTGGCTACAACCTTGCAGAGTGATGACAACTTCAGTATTCCACGGAGAAAGTGAGTGGGCCAAACCGAATCTCTGTCTGGAAGAACGTACTCATCCATCGACCACCTTTTCAGTCACTGACACCCGGTCTTCCAGATGGCATTCCAACCTGTCTCGTAAACATAGCAGAGAAAGCAGAACCGGACACCCTTCCGTAGGTGCACCACCCAATCTCCCATGTAGATAGGATTAAAAACAACGCGCCTTTCCCCGCTGTTCAACAAGTTCAAAACGCTTTGTATTTGTATTCGATTGATATTGTCTTTTTCAAGGAAAGCGAAGCGCAGAATGAGGTATGCATGCGAAGTCCATCTCTTGAAACCGTGTTCTTTATCAACATTTTGAATCCAATGTACATGGAAATGATTCATTAAAAGTATTTGAGGGATCCACCCCCCACCACCCATCCCTCGCAGATCAACTATGAAATATAACAAATGTTCTCATTTATAGACACGGTTTTTCATCTCTAAGGATGTTCTTCAGTAATGTCAATGTGCCCGGAGAAAAAGAAAGACAAATACATAATTTGGCAGTGTACACAGAATACTCCCATATGCAATCATTATTATTGCAGTCTTGAGTTCGCAAGCGATCCTTCCAAAACACATTGTGCTCCAACATAAACGTATAGGAAATAACTACAGGATACATGCAGCTTTGGCAGAATCAGTAAATTCGTAAGCCGATCTGAGGCTTGTAAAGCTAGTCTATATTCTTGCAAACAATGCTGCAATCGAGTTCTCGTGTCACATCGCAAGACGTGCTGTAGAAGGTGTCACTCAACTGAACGTACACGATACAGAAGAAACAAAAGCACCTGCCAACAAGTCAACAAAACAAACCCAGTTTGAAGCAACAGTCTTGAAGCTGGAATGTTTAGTCTACACCCCTGGATGTCTGTTATCAGTCATTTTGAAACGAAACGCACAACACTGGGACAGGCTCACTTGCATTCTGACACGTAAATACTCCGTCATCAGCTTTCTACAGACACACACACTTTCTTTTTACAACCTGTCCTGGTGGTTATTATCAGAACATAGACTGGCTCCTCGAGGCGTTCGTTGGCAACTTAGAAATGTGTCATGTTTTCCCAGTGCAATTTGTTCAAACAGTGTATGCAGTAGTAGGCACCTTATAGTTTTATACAGAGGTAGATTATGAACTTATCCTTGACTAAGCTGGCTCAGAAAAGGCAGAGGTGGAAAGCTTTTGTTGCTGCCCCACACACCACTGGGTGTACTGGACGATGATGATATTATGCACATAGAGTTCTGTTAAGCCATCTTTTTACAAAGAGTCCTGATGATACATGGATTATCAGAAAATATATTGGCTCCCCAAGACGTTCTAAGACTACACTCGTTGGCAACTTTGAATTCTATCGTGTCTAAGAATGCATTTTGTTCAAACAGCGTATACACCATGTTTTTGTTTAAAAGACAGTATACAATTAATATAGGCCTACTTAGAATTGTGTAAAACTTTCATTTTACAAACTGTTTTGATGGTTATTATCAGAAACTACATGGGCCCAAGGTTTTCTCAGACTGTATTCGTTGGCAGCATAAAATTATGTCATGTTGTAACAATGCATTTTGTTCAAACTGTGTATACACCAAACTTTCTTTATACAACCTGTCCTGGTGGTTATTGTCATTGGCTTCTCTGGGCGTTCTCAGACTGCATTCGTTACTCGTTGGCAACTGTGAATTATGTCATGTTTTTCTAATAAGCATTTTGTCCAAACACCGTACACACCATATTTTTGTAGAGTGAAATGTGTACTAAGAATTATGTACCAATTTTCTTTTTACAAACTTTCGTGATGACTAAGAGAATCTACATTGGCTTCCCAAAGCGTTTTAAGACTGTTAATTACTCGTCGACAACTTAGAGGTCTGTCATGCTTTCTCAATACGTTTTGTTCAAACAGCCTACTACAAACCATATTTTCCAGAGTGATATAGAAGCAGTGTGTGAG
Organism: Gastropteron pacificum; assembly: GCA_031471215.1. NCBI lineage: Eukaryota > Metazoa > Mollusca > Gastropoda > Cephalaspidea > Gastropteridae > Gastropteron > Gastropteron pacificum. The sequence continues at coordinate 3,907 of JAUELK010142311.1, forward strand.
TAAATAAGGAAAATACTCTCTCTGTGACCTACCCGTGTTGAGTTTTTCCACGGGCTAGAAGAAGTTGCACATGAGAATAATGATATAGTTGTACCTGAGTAAAATGATAGTCATGAACAATAAATGAAGTTTAGAAGGGAGCTATAGGAGTTTGCAGGAATGGTGTTTGGGTGGTTTAAGGTTTGAACAGTCTGAGCATAGAACAGTTATTCTGTTATGTAGCCTGCCCACACGACATATGACCATAATCCCCCATCCGGGGTTTCGAGCCAGGGTCGCCCACTAGGACAGACACCAAATGAGTTAACCGTTCGGCCACAATGATCTCCTTTATATAAGTACGTACATGTACATCTACTATAACCATAGGCTATGAGATAATGGGATACAGAGCAACACGTGTGAGCTTTAGTCATGCTTTCCTATTACCCTTCATACCGCTGCGTGCTGTTTACACACATGGAACGCCCCGAGGTTGGCTACGCGAAATAGTCAAGTGTCCCGTCTGTCCGTAGATCTAAGATCTGTACTGTTAGCATCTTTCCGTCTACGCGAGACGATGGGGTAGCAACCTCAGTTTTTGGTGGTAATAGCACATCTCCTAGAGTAACTGTACAACATGGTAAAACAAACCAACAACACAAAGCCTGCATGATATCATTGGCGGGTATCTCCCTGACATCGTTGTCTGTTGGCTCCATGTCTTCATCAGCCCAAACTGGGCCGTGGCTAAGTACCCAGTGAAGGACCCAGAATTAATTGCTCGTCCCGGTGCCGAGTACTGACCGAGCAGCTAGAGGGGTGAAAGGCTGGCGACAAGGGTGGGCGAGAGGCTGTCGGAGCCGCGTGTTAGTCGACCAGGCGCCTGTCACCCGATGACAGCCCGCGGGAAAACTGAGACCCTTCAAGTCCACGCGCGTCCAGACGACAGCCGGGATCTCCGCGGGGCAGACTCAGCTGGGCGCTTGCTTCGACACCGACTCACGATTCCAAGTCTCGGAATCGATTTGGTTCTCGGTTTTCTCTAATTTCAAATCAAGGAACAAGAATTAATTTTGTATTGTTTCATTTTAAGGTTCTCGAGGGAACGTTCTTTTTGACAGGCAAAACAAATAAAATAAAGATAGGTTGTCTATTTATTCAACTGTGTTGGTGCTGACCATGTTCAAGTTGCACAGTTTCAGTTTTTACATTACGATTGACATCTTTGCAAATATGTCAAATATTTCGGTTCCCTTCTTTCATTTTGCAAAAAAAAGAAAAAAAGAACCCCCTCTTTTCCCCCGTTCTATATCTCTTTTACTGTTTAGCCACAGAAGTAGAAGAAGAAGAACAACAAGAAGAACAAGAATAAGAACAAAAACAAGGACAAGAACAAGAACAATACAAAGAACAAGTAAATAGAGCAAAACAAACAAATAAACAAAACAAAGCAAAAACAGGCATATGATTAAATGTCCCGATACACTCAACCACCGATCCCAACTCACTGATTTTCTTAGCACTTGCTTCAGGTGGATATAATGTGACTCCTTTAGACGATTTTGCCCATCCGACCGTTCTGAGACGGCCAAACTGTTCACATCATTGGCCGTGGTGCCAGTCGAGATCTATGTCTGGTCCGAACAGCTGGGCCCCATAGATCTAAACTTAGATCTAGTACGTAGCAGGGGGTACTCGGGCCCCCAACATGTCCGAAGATTTAGGAGGAGAACAATCTAGCGCGATTATGAGTGACATGGGCTGACAGATTATGTAGACTGCGAGATAAAAAGCTCTTAGATGCACTCTGTGAGCCTTGAAGCCTACCTGTCCGTGTGTGTTCTGTGTGTGTGGCCGGCTATCTCTGCGCCGCTCTCCCTTCACCCCCACCTTCATTATCACCCACACTACCTCGGCCGACACGCTCGTTCGTCTTCACGTAAGCCACTTCAGACGGACGGGGTTCTTGGGGTGGAGCTCCACGTCTCACTGAACGCTGTCTGTCCGAAATCATCATCGTTATCATTATCATTGTCGTCGCCATCGTCGTCGTCGTCGTCGCCGTCGTCGACGTCATCATCGTCGTCATCATCATCATCATCGTAATCACCATCATCGTAATCACCATCATCATCATCATCATCAGCAGCAGCAGCAGCACCAGCAGCAGCAGCAGCAGTAGTAGCAGCAGCAGCAGCAGCAGCAGCATCATCGTCGTCATCATCGTCATCATAGTCGTCGTCGTCGTCGCCGTCGTCGTCGTCGTCGTGGTCATCATCATCATCATCATCATCATCATCGTCGTTATCATCATCGTCGTCGTCGTCGTTGTTGTTGTCGTCGTGGTCGTCGTCGTAATCATCGTCTTCGTTACCATCCTCATAGTGATTATCATCAATGACGAAGACCAACAACAACGTTGTCCCCTCCTTCTCCTCACTCTGCGTTTAATGAATGGTTTAAACGTTGTGTTTACTAGTTTGGTTTCCATGCGGGCGACCCAGGCTCAAATTCCTATTTATGGAACTCAGAACATGGTCATGTGGGTAGTTTCAATGACTGTCCACCCCGGTCGTATCGGAGACGGACGTTGATACATAGATTCCACTTCTTATGTGTCGATAGGGGTGTAAAACTGAAATTCTTTTCGACTATTCCATAAGAGAATTTATGTTGAAAATAACACATCTCAAACGTGGCCATGATTTTAAAGACTTCAGTGGCCCCTGTCGAACGAAGATGTATGGGTCTATGCCATAATGTACAAAACACACGTTTGCAAGGAGTGTAGATTCCAGCTTGAAATATTTGAAGAATGTTGTTGTTAGCATAGACTTGTACAACTGCACAATGAAAACGAGAAAGTTTTAGTACACGTTAAAACGAAAGTGTGTTCCGTTATAACGTCTATATTGTGTTATATGACTGTTGGATTGGGTTCTCAATCTAATACGCAAGAAATAGTGACGATTAGAGAGCACTGTAGATCGAGAATGGAGGGCTACATTCATCAGTGGATGGACATGGTTAGACAAGATAAGACAAGAGAGAGTATTGGAGACTGAGAGTGGAGGGGTACATGCATCAATGAATGGACATGGCCCAGATAAGACAAGACAAGACAAGAGAGAGCATTGGAGATCGAGTGGAGGGGTACATCCAACAGGGGCAGGACAAGATATAGAAAAGACAAGACAAGAGAGAGTAGTGGAGATCGAGAGAAGAGTGCTACATCGAGCAGTGGGTGGACATGTTCTAGACAAGACAAGATAAGACAAGTGTGCACTATGTAATTGTAATCCCCGTGAGTACAGTAGTTAACAGTACATGCATGCACTAGTGAACCCTCCCACTCACTGAATGAGTACACGTAACTCTATCTGGGTACCATCACCAGTGTGTGAGTCGTAAGGGCGGGGAGGGAGGAGAAGGGAGTGAGCACACCGTATGTTCAGCATCAATTTGGCTCGTGAGTCTCATGAGTGGCACATGCCTTTGGAGTGGACTCAGGTGTAACTGATAATGAGCCGAGAATCATCACCTCCCCCTCCCCCACCCCCATTTCTTCCTTGTTCTCTTCTTTTTACCTTCAGGTACAACACGCCTTGGCTCACTGTTCGGTCAGCCTCTTTTGAAGTGGAAACAATAAAGAAATTCTCAACGAGGAGGTAAAACAGATGTGTTTCTTCCTCTTTTACGTTTTTATCCCTCCATCCTTCTTTGATTTTCACGGTCTTAATTTGATCGTACATGGTTTACAGAGATGATGCTAGCTAGACCCATCATACTTGATAACATTTGACACAACGACAAGAAACAGTTGTAAGCTTATTAAGAATAACACGCAACATATTACAAGAAAAAATAGATAAAAAGTAACACACACACACATTGTGTTTGTGTGTGAGAGGATGTGTGTGTAATGATGTGTGTTTGTGTGTGAGAGGATATGTGTGTGTAATGATGTGTGTGTGTGTGTGTGTTTGTGTGTGAGAGGATCTGTGTGTAATGCTGTGTCTGTGTGTGTATTTGGGGGAGGGTGTGATAGTCTAACGAACGCCAAGATCTCCAAAGAGGAGCACGCTGATGGGAACAACATGTGTGCAGTTTTACTGCTTTGATGATGATTCTCAGCATCTTCTATGTTTATAGGATAAACAGAAGGCTTGCAGCGGAAATTAAAACAACTTCAAACGAAGACATTGCCAATAAAGATAGGACAGGGGAATTTACTTGTGTTAACGTGTGAAGAGCCCCTTCAGTTTTGTTTATTCCTGTTCCATGACTAAACAATAACGCCTTGTAGCATGTCTGTTTTCACTGCTAAACCGTTGAGAGCATTTTCTTTTTTAGCAGCTGATAAAAGTAACCAATTTCAAACGCGAAATGAAACAAGTCGCGACCGTAATGAAATATAAAATATTGCCACTACAAGATTTTTCTTTATGTATTCACTGGAAGCATTTTGAAACATTGCACCAAGAAAAAAGATAACCGAATTTGCTTTTGTAAGGCGTTAAAATGACAAAAACGAACGAGAAGATAAATTTGTTTACAGCTGCTTTGAGGGAATGGAATTTCACAAACATGTGTATATTTTCATGGGAGGAATGGTTTTTGAATCAGTTTTAAAAGGAGTGAAAGGAGAGACCGACTTTTAAATGCTTTATTTTTCTTTCTCCAAACGATGTCTTTGACTTTGAAGACTAAAGCGAGGTGCACAGCTTCTAAGTTAAACGATGAGTATTGTGGTAGTTGGGAGAAATGAATTAATTTGAAGTGCGCCCCACTTCTATCACAAAGTGTCGACTTGGAAGATTGGAACATTCTCAGACTCTCCCCTTCTCGAGAACTCTTCTGTTAAATCACCCTGTGAGAATTGGTTTCTAAGTTTAGAATGATCCATAAAGCTAATGCAAAGAATCTACATACTTTCTTCTTTCGTATTTTCATTTACAATACAGACGATTATCATTTTAGCAGTTTTTTGTTTTTGCTCAATTTTTGTCAGCTGTCTTTAGAGAAACAACATGGCTATTTGTCCGCGTTCGTCTTTTAATGCATATGATAGATTCATGTAATTCTTTAGATCAATTTTGTCTCTGTTTCTGAACACGAACTACTTTCATATTTCCAAGTTTTAAGGAGCTCTATGACATTGACACTGCTAATGTCATGCAAAGTCATGCGCACTTTGTCTGTGCGCGCACCATACGAAGCAGACACAGCAACCACCAGTATGAAGACGCAACCATGTCCTTAATGGCCTCTGTACAGTATAATGAACCACCGCCCTCCCCTCCCCCCTCCCCACAAAACACATGCCAGCCAAAGCTATCAAGACCCCCCTACAGAGATGTGGAAACCTTCTGTCGTTGAACTAGCTGGCTACCAGACCTTTTGTCTTGGGCTATACGTCGTCGTTTCCTGAGGTGTACGTCATCAAGACTTGGGTGGAGACGTCAGCACTTGTGGCATGTACGTCATCACATCTTGAGGAATACGTGAGCATTCTTTAGAGACGTAGCTCAACGTCTCTTTGGTGCATACTTTCCCCTGACTCGGGGCGTACGTTATCACCACCCACCTTGTCCGTCAACAGGTTTCCCGTAGCTTACCTTGAACAATCTTACACCCCTACCTTTGCCCGCACGCTCACACCCCGGGTGCATGTACATGGGTATCTTTTGGTGTTTATCGTGTACACCAAGACATTCTGGCTCATTACTGCCCAAAATGGACACATTTAATTACGATACCACCGAAAGAACGCTAGAACGTTATCAACCAAATAACCAAATAAGCATACCCAGGACTGGAAAAAAGAAAAGTTTCTTTAACAAACTGTAAGAAATCAGTAGACTATTTCCAGCTCCTTTGGGTGTACGCCTAATTTGATCATAGCTCTGAAAATGTTCACATGAATGAATACAAAATTAACATGTGTTTTTTCCGATCTACTCCTACTGCGTCGTATAGCTAGTAATGAAACTGTTACTCAATATAGTAAAAAGGCACCAATGTTATAACAAAAGACCATTTGGTGCCTTATTTACAGAGTGACTCCTTTTTTTCTTTCTCGACACACGATACCGACAGCGATGTTTTCAAACAGTCGCGTCACAACCAAAGACAGTATTTGCCAGGCGTGTCATAACGAATGGCAACAAAGTTGTACACATTCGTTTGCTCAACTTCACATGGAATGACAGGTTGGCTGTGTTTCAGTAAAACACTAAACCCCAAACTCAAAACAATGTGTAAAATCTCTCACTTTTACATACACCTGTCAAACAAAAGGTTCAGAGGAAATACTAGTAGTACGTGCGTGTTCTTTTCTAGGCTATGGAGCAGAGCGGACAATGGAACACAGTAATTGTGAACTTTGACCAACATGCACCCACTTGGCCTTCAGCCTTGCAACATAAATGCTACAAATGAAATGGACTGTAATATCCACACTGTTTAAGATAATGTAATCTTTTTTCTCTTTTGAGAGAAGAAAGATAGATGGTGGATTTGGATGTCTAATTGACTTTGCAACATAACTGTCGACCAAAACCCTCAGGGAGTAATTAATACGAATCAGATTCATGGACAATGATACTTTATGTTGTATGTTGTATTGTATTGTATACACTTTCTTCATCCCTTTTCAGGGAAATTTGCCTTAGCGTTATTCCCTGAAGCCAACATGCAGTCACCAAAGAGCAGTGCCTATCGGATTGTGGCATCTTGAATTTCACTTGAATTCGGTTGAAATTCATGTGAGCGAAACATTAAAGCAGTCAATGAAGAGCTCAATCATAGCTTATTCGATTCACTCATGCATGAATAATGTGTCTCTGGTTGTTGTTGTTGTTGTTGCGATCAGGCACAAGTTATAAGTTTTTCATGGTCTTAATAGACCTACAGAGCCATGGCAGCCTAGCTCTGCAACATGGGACTGGAGGGCCTTCAGATTGACCCCTTGTTCATGCAATTGTGCTATGCAGTCACAAGACCCCTCCGGGCCAGAGTGTCCCTGGTAGAAGTCTTAGACTTCAGTTCTGCTAGAGTAGCACTTGTAAGGTAGACCTACAGTTAAGTAGCGAGGAGCAAAGAAGTTGTTTTGACATCGTCTTACGCCTTGTCATTTTTCTTAGTGTTTGTTTGGAAATGTGGAGTCACAGCGGACTCATAACAAGACACACAGAGGAATGCGGTAAGAGGGAAAACATCAGAGTCCGGGGAATGTTGTTTTATATGTTCATACATGCAGAATAGATACAAATGAATGTAATGTTTGTGCTTCAAAAGACGGCGTTAACAAGATGTTTTAGGAACAACAAGAAAGAATAAGTTCTTTGAATAAACAAGAACTCGAAAAACAGGAATGGGGGAATGGAATCATAACTATCAACAATCAACAATCTATTTGTCATCAAAATATATCTGTCTCTCACACTTTCTCTCTCTCTCTCTATATATATCTATCTATCTATCTATCTATCTATCTATCTATCTATCTATCTATCTATCTATCTATCTATCTATCTATCT
>JAUELK010142751.1:0-11424 GCA_031471215.1 Gastropteron pacificum
GTGTCCATGTAAACCTGTACATAATTCCCAATGCAGCTCATATTTTTATAGAATTTCTTGGTGGCCCTGAAAAAAGCATTTTATGAGAAAACATTCCGTCTTAGCTCAATTAGTAGGCTAATAATAGATTATTATTATTATTATTATTATTATTATTATTATTATTATTATTATTGTTTTGATATGGGCTGTCCACCCACGTCCTATCGGAGACAGACGTTCAAACGAAGGTCCCATGTCTTATTATATGATGTCGCTAGAGGTGTAAAACTCAAAATCAAAACAAAATAGGCCTAGGCCTAGACCTAATGATGGACGACGGGTTGATTATAATTTCAGTAGGCCTGTATGGGCGCACGTCAATGCCAAACCACCGCTATTCTGTGGCTTCAACGAGCGGGATACTCAAGGGAGATCAATCAATAAAATAGTAGGGTGAAATTTTATTCAAAATGGCTGTTCAAGACCCGTGTCGGTTGTAAAACAACACTGTTCACTGTTAGATTCGACATCAAACATTTCTTTAATGAAAAGCACCAACACAAAGAGAGGTTCGGTTCAAGTCTGTTTCATGTAAGAGTAAGATCTAAATCTAGAGATCTCTCTGTAGACTTTGGACGAAGCAGAATAATCCAGATGTTTTTGGTTGTTGTGTTAAATCCTGTTCTCAATCTAAAAAAAGCTTTCTTCTGGCTCTGGCCCGTTAACATTTTTAGTTCAGGCATGTCTTTCTCAATAATCTGCCCCTAGATTTTAGATTTCTAGAAATCAGATCTAGACTCTAGTGGAAGATCTTATCTAAATCTTTCTAGCGCAATTTTTACTTTTAGTTTTCATGATGCATGTTCAGAAGTTTTTAAATTTTTTAAAGAAGAATAGAAGAAAGCCTTGCAAAGGTAAATAAAGGTCTGGATTGACGGAATGTATTGTTTGATTTTGTTTTCTTAAAGCACCACAGCATAAAGATCCTGGTTCTAGAGTAATTGTACCCAGTCCAAACACCCTGCGACCTTTTGCGCTAAATCCTGCTGTGTTGGTGTAGAAGTAGAAGGTGTAGGCCTCACAATCTTTAAATCTATTTAAAAATTTTTTGATCTCCTATTACTATTACAACTTCTATTTCACATGCAACATTCACATCACATTACTCATTACAACTGACAACATAAACCCCCCACAAAGACAGAGAGAAAATCTGATGTTCATGGACGGGGATCTATCATTCTAGCTCTATAGTCTCTAGGTCTGCATTCCGCCACACTAGCCACACGGCTAATGAAATGAGCAGTTGGCAAAGTGAGCTCGAAACTTTTATAAATTCATGCAGCAGAAAAATGTTAGGAGTGTCTTAAAATGTTTAACATTTTAGTACTTCGACCAATCAGATGTTCGAAAAATGTAAAGGTATAACAAATATTGAAAATTGATTGGAAATAAACTTGAGGAAACCACACAAAAAAATACCTGGCGAGACCACGGCAGTAGAAAAATAGACAAAAAGTGTTAACTTGCGCTGCCTGGCGGAGAGGAGAAAAATTAAATTTGGTTATTACTCACTCCCGTTATAATAATCTCCACATAGTAGGCCCTACTTGCCAGATATTAACTCATTCACGACGTAATTTGTATTGCCTGTGGCCATAATTTTGGCCTTATTTCGGGAAAAACAGTGTGTGCCAATATCTGCACCCTACACACATATACTCAAGCACTAGTTCATCGGCGCTCCATCGCGAATGAGTTAATTGTTTGCTTTTACTACTTTATAGTTACCTTTTGTCCTACCCTTTCAAACATTCTATCAGAGATGGCCCAAAGACAAAGACATATCAATACTAGAAAAATAATCTAGATCTAGATCAAGTATACTCTTGCATGCTTTCTGACTGTTTTCGATTTTAATTTTAAAGATGAAAAAATTATTCATTATTGCTCAAGAAATTATGTTGATCAATGTTTTTCAGATTTCTTCCAGAGGGCTTCCCACTGAGCTTGCTACAGTTTGTTAGCTCTCCATTACCTTCTTCTATAGTCACTTGCCTTAGTAGTAGAGAAAATGTCAAAGTTTCAAAATAGTAGAATGGTGATGGAAAAGTTTCTCCGGAGATCATTTTATGATGCTGTCTTGGAGTTGTATGAAGGTGCACAAGGTACCCGTATTATTTCTATCAGTCTTGAAGGCAATCTTTCCTTGATTGTGAACAAAGAGGAACATTATTTGATTAAATTGAATGAAATTGCTCAACGAGCTGATGATCGAGATCTCAAGCCGCTCAAATTTGAGCTGACTGATGGTGGTGTGAAATTGGAAGATGACTTCATTTATTACAATGAAGGTGGGGAATTGAAGTGTTGTAATAAGCAAGATGGGTCCATAGAGTTTGACCCAAATCAAAATGTAAAAGAGGGTGTGGCCCACTCTTTAGTGAAAGGCTCCAGACCCATAGAAGAGCCTGTCCTTCAAGAGCAAGGCATTGAAATTCAAGAGCAATCAAGGATGAACGAGACCCAATCCTTAGGATCTAGTAGTATGAAAAACTCTGTAATTGATGATGTTGTGAAAGGTGCCACGACAGAAAGAAATGGAACACCAATGGAGTTGAATCAAACTCAAGTGATTATAACATCCAGTGGCGAGGGATTCCATGATAATGCAAGTGAAATTTGCCTTGTGGCTTTAGGGCAGTTAGAGAATAAACGTAAAGCAGGGCTTTCAGATCAAGACCATGGGAAAGATGGCTCAAATTCAGGGCAAAAGTCTGCAAAGAAGAGACAGAAAATTGCCTCGAAGAATCAGAATGTGGATGAATTTGGTAACCCTTCAGATGAGAAAGTGTCAAAGGGCAGCGTTGTAGGAGGAAGAAAACAAGTCTCTCAAATGTTACCTCACACAGGTAAGACATATTGTGACCCTGAGCTAAATGTTATGTTTTATAATTTATGATTATGAATTGCACATTTTCCATTCATCACCCATTAATTTTCATCTGTCAGAATTTCAGTGCACCATCAACGACGCCCCCTCCCCCTCCATCCACCCATACTTGCACACATACCTTGGAGTAAGCATTATATTTAAATTTTATTTGATACGGTTGGACAACATTTTTACCTCATCCGTTAGCTCTTTGAAATATAGGATCATTTTGTGCTTTTAATGAATAATTATAGCCTGTTCCTCTGTTGACATTGTCATGTCAACTGCATTGATTAACATACGTCAAAATCAGAGATACAGTTAACTTGATATTCACACTTAAATTTTTGTGTTTTTGTAAAATAGAAAATTAATGATCTGGTGTTCAACAATGTGTTGACCTCCTGTGTGAAATGTCTAGGGTCTGAATTCCACATGTGCCTTAGACAAGGTTCTTTGACACATATTTCTCACCATACCTAGGTATTAAAGAGGCTACTTCACAATAGACAGTGAAAGATCTGTTCAGATTACGTTTGTGAGAAGGCCTCTTACAGTTTGATCTTCTAAGTTATAGAGGGTTAGGTCTGTTAGGATAATAATGGGCTTTGAAGAGTATTCAATTACACTATTTACAAAAAAATGCACTACATATTAACCATCCATTCTTCATTCTTGCATTAGTAATTAGTAGTGTAATCATTTTTTATATTGGTACCATGGTTGTATGGTCATGTGAGAGCATGATGTTACATCTCAGCCACAGATCCAAAAGTTGTCGAGGAGGAAGAGGAGCCATCAGGGGGAGGCCTCACAGAGTCCCAAATTGCTCAGCTTGCCATGTTCCAGCTGCGGGGAGGAGAGCCAGGCCTGTTGAGGCCGTCAGAGCTGGAAGAGTTAGCCCGTCAGCAGCAACAATGGCAGATTGTTGCCTACCAACGAACCTTGATGGAAAACCTGCAACAGTACCAACTTGACTCTGAAAGACTGCGCTGGGATTATCAGCAGCAGCTGTCCCAGCAGGCAGTTAAGTCTGAGGAGGCGGGCAAGGCATTCTCCCCGCCTGCTGCCCCTGTGGTTGTGCAGGCATCCATGCAGCTGCCAAAGGAAGGAGCTGTGGAAGTGGAGAGGGAGACAGAGAAGCTCCCTACCCAGCTTGCCAAGCCGGATGAGCAAGAAGTGTCTGTGCCTGTGGAGGTTGAGGCTGGAGAGGTCCGGCCTGATAGCCAGACATGTTTTTTGTGTCAGGCCAAGTTTATGTCCACTGACCAGCTTACCAAACACATGGAGAAACACAGCACGAGCTTTGAGCGCTCCTGTTCTGTGTGTCAGAGTGGGACACTTACTGGTCACATGCTAATGTTGCACATGGAGGCCTCCCATGGCCCCGAATCCCCTGCCCACAGCCCTGACATCTCTGTGCCATCTGTCTCTGCAGCTGAGGACATGACTTTGCCTCAAGATGCCAACAAGACTGCCCCGAGCTCCGAGGTCACCAAGCCAGATGAGCAGCAGCCTGTGGCCTCCACGTCCAGAGAGGAGGACGCCGCAGTCAACGGTCTAGGCAAAGAGCAGCTGCTGTCCCTGCCCACGCAGTACTACCCTCTGGTAGGCTGCCAGGTGTGTGGGGAGAAGTTTGCTCTGAGTGAGGCTCTAGACCAGCATGTAGAGAACCAACACAAGGACACTCAGATCATCTACAGTTGCAAGACTTGCTCCCTTGAATTCCCCAGTCATGCAGAATACAGCAAGCACATGGTGCGCCACGAGGCGTCATCCTCCAACCTCAAGTGCAGTCACTGTCTCAAGTCCTTCAAATCAGTCAAACAGTTGAAGCTCCACTATGTGGCCGCCCATGCCTGCTGCCACTACTGTGAGTACTGCCGTGCAGGATTTGAAGACAGCCTTTCTTTGCAGCTGCATGAGCAAATTCACACTTTAGATCCAGAAAAGCTAACCTATCGTTGTGACATTTGCAGTAAAGCCTTCTATACCCAGTCTCAATGCAGTGCTCACAAGCGCACCCACAAAGATGAAAAAGCTCATGCCTGTGAAGTGTGTGGTAGTGCGTTCTTCAAGAGAGGGGACCTCACCAAACATGTGCGCACTGTACATTCTCCCAGCCGACTGTTCTCATGCAAGTTTTGTGGTAAGAAAGGCACTCGCATGGACAACATGCGCAGCCATGTACGATCTCATCATAAGAATTTGAATAGAGATCAGATTGTTAACATGATTGAAGTCATTGAGTAAGCATACATTATTTAGAGAGTATGTGATTTCAAATAATTCATTTTCCGAAACTTTCTTAGAACACAATAGTCATGTTATTCTTACTGTCATTGAAATACTTTACAGCATTGAAAAAAATATTCTCTTGCATCATTAAGGCCCTATCTAGCCAAAGTAATTGTCCGGGCGAATAGGTTGCTTTTTTTCCCTAATGTCAAGAGATGATGGTGATTTACTTTGTGAAACATCTTGCTCACTAAACAGTATCCTAACAATTCACCAAATTGTGTCATTTAAGGAAAAATAACAACCCCATGAGACCAAGACAATCGCATACTCTTGTCACTCCATTTCTCTTTGGAAAGAACTGTTCTAGTTTTAGAAGACACCTTATTGGTACATTGAATTATTCTGCCATATATTTAGAGTCACTTAGCCACTTTATTACCCTTAACCCGTATTGTCCCCGTTAAGCTATGTACATTGCTAAAGGCTTACAATTCTTGCACTAACGGTACCAACTTAGATGCTTCTTTATCTGTCTCTTCCATCTTTACTTGATCTATGTACTATGTACATGTAGTTCATCAGTAGGTCACTAAGTAGGAATTAACATAAAGTTGAGTATCAGTATCAGTAACATGGCTTAAAAGTAGTAGCAGGTTTGTGTCTGATTGATACAGGAAACCATGGCTATTGTAGATCCTTGATTGAATGCTTTAATGCTTGTGTTATTTTAGATCTGTAATTAATTTATTCGTTGTGTGGTGTTCAACTTTGTTGCTTGAATGAGTATTTTAGCTTTTTATGACTGAAATTGAAATTTGTGTATCTAATTCTTTTTCCCTACACCCTATTCCATTTTGAATTTGTCTTTCCCATTGGTTGTGATTTTGTTTCCTGCTCTTCAGTTTCAGAATGCAGAGTGACGTAGTAAGTCAATATCATCATATAGTTTATTTCTATTAATCATACTTGGGTATGATTCCCCACTGTGATTCTCTTCCTCTCGTTTTTCTCTTGAAGACATCTTGCAGGACTGTTTATAAAAAGAACATTTTCAAGAAAAAGTAAACATAAGCAAGTTTACCTACTGTTTGAACCTTCTTACTCGAAGTTGTTCCTAGTCATAAAGATCTTAGAGTGTGTATCTCGCATTACTAGCAAAGTGAACCAACATTTTCAAATGCTTTTCTTTTTTTTTTACTGGAAATACACACAGCAGTATCTTCTAGACAAAAAAATATTTGTGTATGATTTTCAGAACGTATACTTATAGTGTTTCTGATACTTGTAAAAACATTTGTGCCAGTCAACCAACCCATATGCATTGCATTTTCTTGAAAACAATCATCACCTTTTTCTTCTACTGACTAAATGGCTCTTTACTTGTATAGATAATACAGGAGCTGTGATAGAAAAAAGCCTCTCCTGAGAAGGACCCCCTTCTGTGGCCAACTGATGTGAGAAACAATCTAATGTGATCATTTTTTGTCCTCAGGGCTCTATGAATAAATGCTTTTTAATATAATATTTATATTATTTATTATTTCTATTTATCATCACTTTTACTATTCTGTGTATTCAATACGTTTTTCTTTATTTTGTGTGATGCTACTGTTTTCAGTTGCTGCATATTGATAGTGAAAGAGAGCAAGCTTTTGTTACTCATTGAGCATTACATTTTTAAAGCTTCCTCTTGCAAGAAAGATGATCATATCAACATGACTCTCTCTCTCTCTCTCACACTTAATTATGGTGACATTTTTGTCTTTACAACTACAGCCTGGTCAGAACTATGATGTGACATTGTCACTGGTGCAGGTAATGAAAGAAAAGAAGCGCAGATGTCGTTGGTAGTTTTGATAAAAGCATCAAGGTGGAAATGAAGGGGCTTACTGCTTTGAAAACAAACCTGGAAATACAAATACAAAATACTCACTATTGATGATGGGTATCAGTTCTGTTGGTTTATTTATGTTGAGTTGTTTTGTTTTGCTATTGTTGATCTGCAAACTGGATACCCTTCATTATTTGTTGATTTTTTTTAAGTTTTTTTTTTTTTAACCTTAAGCTCTCACAGTATTGAAAAAGAAGTTAGTTCCAGTTTTTTTTTCTCATTTGTATTATCGATTCATGTCTTGTGATCATTGAGAAATAGGAATTGACAATCAGAAATAACAATTCACTTGGTATGTGTATACATTTCCGGTACATGAGACTCTATACTAACTTAGTACTGATATAAACCATGTAGGCCTATTCTGATCCTCTTATTCGTCATTAGGTTTACCATCACTTTAGACAAAAACTGACAGTCAAAACACTTAGGGCCTACATGAAAAAGAGAAAAACTATGATGACAGATGTTCTTTTATCAAGCATTTATACATTACATTGGCATCAATAGGATTGAGATATCAAAAATGTTGTCTGTAAACGTTAAGGTACATGTCTTGTAATGCCTTGAGCTTCTCGGGTTACAGTGATATGCAAAATAGGTACAAAAGGGTAATTACAACCAAGGTCTCATCCATGTCTGATCATAGAATATTTATTCTTAATTGTTATTATCGTTCCTTTCAACCAAGGTGATGCTATACGCTGCTGCCAAGAAACATCATAAACAAGTAATGTCTATCATTTCAAGGGTTACATGACACAGGCTCTCACACTAGAGTCTTCCTTCCGCAAGTCATGTATTTGTTTTAGGGCTACAAAATGTCCTGTGATAAGTGTTATGAATTACAACATTACATAATCAATCATGGAAATGTATGTATCCTTCTGACAAAACTGGTGATAATGATATGCATCAACGCAATCAATATATCATCTCCTTTGACGGAAAATTCAATTTTACTCTACTCTGTTGTGATGTTTGTTTTTGAGCAATGCTGAGTGATTAGAAATATTGTGATTCAAGTTTATACATATCATGGGTCTGAATCACATAATTGAAAGATATGACTTCAAATTGTTTGTGAGAAATGTATTAGCTTTGTAATTTCAAACGTTCTCATCTTCTTTTCATGAGCAAAATGAGATGAAGCAGATTTGTCTTTTTGGTCTCCGGTTTTAAGAGTTCAACCTCAAACCTTGTGAAATTGACAATTGTCATAATTATAAATGAAATACCACAAAAAGTTTGAATCTGTCTGGCTTGTTTCAAAAGCTTAACATGTATTAATACTCTAAGTAATCTTAAGTTCCCTGGTAATGTACATGATGTGTTATTCAATCATAGTTTAGAAGACCGATTTCAAACAAGAATCCTTCTTGAAACTTGTGTGGTTGATGCTTGAATACCATAGTTCAAAGGTTGGGTTTTATTAAAATGGCGTCTGTTATCGAGGTGACAATTTGTTCTTACTTCGGCTTCACTTTCCAATCTACTGGTGCTGTAGAGTGTACCATATCTGTATTTTTTCTGTCGGCTATGATAGCCAGAGACTTTGTCTGTGATTTCATATCCTATCCTATCTTACGAGAATGGGCTGTAGAAGATTGTTTGAGGTCTACATTTTGTCGCTGAACTAAAGGCTATATTAAACTGACGGAAAAGCCATACCACCTGTTATGATGCAAGTGCTTTTGTTTGAGCACAAAGGACGTCACAAAGATATATGCATTGTGTGTACATAGCCAAAGGCTTGACAAGTATGTACATGAGAAAATGTTATGACGTTTTTGTCTGATGAAAAGTGTTTAACTAAGTAATCAAAGAGACAGTGAGAACATTTCAGCCTGTTCTTGTAATGTGTTTTAACAGTATACGAAATCAACGGCGACATGTTGGCTGAGATTTGAGCGATGAAGAATTAGTAACTTATGCCTACATGATGCGCAACGCATTCGTTCACTCACTTTGTTCTGTGTTACATGATTATGTGGATGGACAGAATTTATGTTGCTGATTTCATGCTTTATCGTATTTGGTATGTATTTTTTTTCAATGGCATTTTGATAGTGTGTGAATTCATTGACGATTATAGTAGGCCTATCTCATTGATGTGAAAGTACTATAATTGAAATGTTACCAAAGATACACGGAATGTGTAACATGGTTTTATGGATATGTATGTGTATTCCTAATTTTTATGTAACAGTACTCAAATTTGATGAGTATGATTGTGAATTCAGCCTGCTTGATTCAGAAGAAAGAATTCAAGTTTTGTGACAGTGATAAAGTATTTATTTATAACAATATTGATTGGATACTGATATTATTAAATAATATAACTATGACTTCCATGTTGCCATTCTCTTCTTATGACACCCAATGTTTTTGTTTATGGAATGTTAATTGATTACATATGATTTGTTTTATTTCAGCGTTTTTTTTTATAGTTTTCTTGTTGTCTGGTGGCCTAAAGTCGTCAGAATATCACCATGTCTGATTAGAGGTTCTGGATTCGAACCCTGGACAAATTGGCAAGGGTTTGATTCGAGACATGGCCATTCAAGATCATTTTCTCATACAACATGGTAGCTTACATGTACTTGTGCAAAAAGTACTTTACCTTGACTTTCTTACCTCATTCAAGGTCCATAGCTATAGACAGGGAAAGCGTTGTCAAGTTGCAGTTCAAATATCAAGGCTGTATCACTAGTATGCCTTGTAGGGAGTTGAGATGATGCTACATGTCTGCTACAGTAACAATATATTTCTTCTTTTAAGCACACTATTGTACTTTTTAAGGAGTGAAAAAAATGTCTGTACAACAATTCCTTGTTAGTTGTGATCGTTTAAAAGAAAAAAACTCATTAGTCAATCAATCTTTTCTTTTACCCCCCAAGATGGTTTTATCCTAAAGAGCGTGAAAAAAGATTTCATATCAGTATCATGCATACCATCGTCAGTTTGAGAAATACAAATGTTCTTCATGACTATGACAGTTTAGTTTAAAAACTTGATGTATCACTTCATAGCTAGCAAATGAATGACACTGTTATACAACTTTCCTGAAAAAACATGTACTAATCTTGTCTTTTTATTTTCAAAACCGGCCAATTTGATAACATTGCTCTGTCAATCAAAGAATAATGAAAAATCTGTACATTGTGTACTCATAATTAATTAGAGATGATATATCATATAGTCTTTTAGATTTAGTGAGTTTTTCACATAAAGATTTGTCGATGATCGGCACTAGCTATTTAAAATTGAACTGGATTAGATTGTTGTCACAGGTATTTTACGATTAGTTTGCACATGTTCACTACCTCCTGTATTGTATGTTCTGTTGTTCCGAATGAGAACTCGATGTACATGATGATGATGATTATATCATGATTTTATAATTTTTGATGACACTTTGAATTGAGCTTATTGTCTAGAATGGTGGTACATCTTATTTCAAGGTGATTTGAGTTTTTTGGCTAACATTTTTTTGCCACAAAAATAAAGAAAAAAATAGTTGGAAAGACAACCCCAAATATGAAAAGTGTTATCTTGCAATTTTATTGTGTGTGTGTTTGTCTGTGTATATGTGTGTGTGTGTGTGTATTTATGTTTAAGTATATTGTGCAAGCACATAATTAATATGCACTGTATTCTCGCCCACTGTCTGTCTGTCTCTGACTTTCTCTCTCTGTGTGTGTGTGTGTGTGTGAGAGAGAGCGTGTGTGTGTCTGTTTGTATCCATCACTACCAGTATTACTCCCATGAGGTAGAGAAGGCTCTAGAATTTAGAATGAATCAGGCCTGTCGGGGTAATAATAGTGGCAGTAGAGAGTAAAGCGTTTTGAGCTTGCTGTAGAGCGGGGAAAGCGCTATAGTATACACTGCAATTTATATTGTAAATGCTACAGAAATAAATGATGTATCCTTACTATTTTAACTTGCAGGACATATTCTCACACACCACACAGGTGTTATCGTGTTCGTCAAATTCAAATAGTAAGATGTACGTCTACGATATGAACATAAGAATCCAATAGCTGTTTGTAATAATAGGTCTGCGTCGCTTACTTGCATTAGGCCTACCATGTCAAATCTGAATTGGTGACTCTTGGTAGCGGCGATATAGGCAGTTTCTCTACGCCTGTAAAAGGCGTACTCAACACACAATAAATGCAGCTAAAGACAGACATGATGCAGCGCACATAAGTTATATAGGACTATTATAAGTTATTTGATGCAGCCCCACAAGATCAATGGAAAGATCATCTGGACCAGGTCAAACTACTAACATCAATGGATGAAACAAGGACTAGAATCTAGAGGTCACAGCAAGGTGTTTAAAAAAAAAAAGAATAACCGGTACAATCTG
>JAUELK010142971.1:0-21138 GCA_031471215.1 Gastropteron pacificum
TTAACAAAACATCGTAGGTCTAGATCTTCTAGATTCTAGATCGCAATCTATTATCTACTACCACTATCTCAGTATCAAGTATCATCTGTATTAATAATATCAACTATTTTATAGCGAAAAGAAAGGGAAAAAACGTGCACTTAGGTGGGCGTCTCCTGAAAAACGCGCACTTAGGGGGGCGTCTCCTGGTGCAAATAGACACTCCGAAAATCTTTACGGTGTTTATTCAACGCACGAACCGAAGGCCTAATCATCAAACCATGACAAGACTCGGAGAAGTAAAAGGCCCATTAGCGTGAATGTTGGTTTCACACAAGTTTCTTTCACAGAGGGGTAACTTAGTAGCCTACAATCAGAGACAGGGAGAAGGAGACATGAAAGCTGGTCTTTTTTTGCGAAATTGGGTCAGTTCCATAGCGCTGGTAACACACACACACACACACACACAAACACACACTCCCCGCCCCTCTTTCTTCACACTATAGAAAAAGGCTCCCGAGTTTTCTCGTGAAAACAACACACACATGGCTAACTGTGATGCCCATATACCCCCTCCCTCTTTCCCTCCCTCTATAGAATAAAGCTAACAACACAGGGCCACTGTGGCCAAGGCATCGACAACAAAAGCACTGCTTTGCTGCCCATCGGTCCATGTAGAGCATACTGTACAGTGAGGTCCACTGGCCTGTAGAGGTCTTGAGGCTACACGTGCCCTTCTACTACGTGCTGTGGTCAACTATGTGAATTCTTTCACACAAGTTCAAGCACCAGGGCTACAGTAAATGATGTGACATTCACCTGGTTCAGTCCTAAATCATGGCTGTAACTATTAAGGTCCCAAACGTTGCATTATAACACAGGCAGTACCAACTCAATGACTGCATTGCACATAGTTGACATAGCAGTTATCTGGTCCGGAGGCGTCTTGTGACTGCATTGCACAATTTGAAGGCCCTCCAGTACCAGGTTGCAGAGCTAGGCTGCCATGGCTCTGTAAGTCTCTTAGACCACTGGAAGAGCGAATGGCTCACCCATACCATACATTGTGCCTGATCGAAACAACAACAATAATAGTTGCTACATACCACAAACCTATCAATATCAAAGGCTTTCCAGGTCAGGGTGCAGAGCTAGAAAAGTGAATTGTTATCCTACAAGCGCTTGGCCTATGGATTAAGTATGAAGGTCAAAAATAGTTGACATGGACAAAAAACAATGTAAAACATAAACAAAGAAAAACAAGGAATCTTCAAATTTCTTCATAAATACTTTAATTGGTCAAAATTTGATAAACAGAGCTATTTTTTTTTGTCTATACATTTGTATCATTTTTTTGTGTGTGTCTTGTACATGTATTTTCAAGGTTCCAGTTTTTTTTTAACAAATAAGTAACCAGATTTGTCACACAAAAGTCAACAACAGGAGAAACCCGTCTACTTTGAATATATTGTCAAAAACTATAATACAATGATAATGGCATTGGGAACACAATAGAAAATCATTTTCAAATCAACAGTAATTGAAAAACCCTCAGACTAAAACATCTTTAATAATTTGTACTGAAAGAAAGAAAGAAAAGACAAAAGAAACACAGAACTCCGAAGTAAGCAACTATTTAAACAACTAATTGACAAAGCGTTAAGAAAGAGGAAGCTAACATTTACCACACTTTTTGTAGCTGAAAAGAAAGGAACATCCCAATGCTTTCAAAATTTAAAAAGTGGGATTTTTTCCTTCACTGAAATACTGTTTACTTTGTCTTAATGTCTTTTTTGTATACAGTCTATTCAATTTTTACTACCTGTGATATTATAAGTAATAATATGTACATATGTATCTGTAATCCGTGATGTCAAATGTTAATTACAAATAATATAAAAATGCTTCATTTCCCCAGTGAGGATAGAACAAAAGTAATTTTCTACATATTTTTTTTCTTTACACTTTGAAGTATTATGACAACTGAATTTCAGTAGATCTAGAGTTAGTTTTGTACACAGATGTAAATCTTAGAAGAAAAAAAATGATTAATTTCAATAAAAAAAACAACACAAGGCCCAAACAAACCCTAACAACATTGATTTAGCATGGGGGCAAAGGAAAGAAGCAACACAACCAAGGAGATGGCCTTTTGACTCTCGAGTTGAATTTACAGACCTAGCGACAATGTAAGCTCATATTATACCAGGTGGGACACCTACATATAAGCATTAACGTTTTTTTCTGGCAGAACATGGGTGGGTAGCTATAAATTTCCCAAACAACCCATGTCCAGGATCCCGCCCATAAGGACGAGAACCAGGGTGGCCTACATGGAGACAAAGTGAGTTCACCAAATAGATATAAGATAAACCATTCAGCCAACGCACGGCCCCAAGTGAGACTGTAACACCGTTAGACACTATTTACAATGCAACTGTTGGTATAATAATACCTCATTTTGATCTAACCTGAATTTCTTTTCATTCTACCCACCCCTGGTGTCCTTAAGTGCGCTAGAGATAACTTGAACGTGTAGGTTTGCAGCAGGTCCTAGTGGTGTGAGTGAGTAACACTTACAGGGTGCAGGATCATTTCAGACCTACTCAGGGACTCTTCTAAATATCCATAACGACAGACACAGAGCCGTATCTTGTCTCTTTTTCTTTTAAGTTATCACAAAGATTTAAAAAAAAAAGAAAAAAAATTCTCTACCTCCCAAACCCTTGAAACACCTGCCCCCAATCACAATGAGACAATAGCTGTACATCAGACTTTATCTTTAACAACACAAGGGAGAACATCTAAGATAACAACACTCTAAATGAAGGTGATGACATTTTTGTTTGTTTGTACATGCTAAAAATACACATTTCTCTTGATATTACTACACATGATGTCTTACTATAGAATTATTATACAGGATGAAAGTTACACACACAGTCAGGCATGGGTGGGTCAATTCTCAGCCCACCTATTGTCCACAGTCTCCACCTCCAGTACAGCTGGGAGAGTCTTTGACACAGCAAGTTATCAACCCAATGACTTGTGTGTCCCCACAAAACAAGCAAAGAAAAAACATAATATACACGTATGATGATGTAATCTATCGTCTTATGAAACTAGGACACAAATTGTCGTGTTTGGATGGAGGGTGCAGTGAGTCTAGTGATTTTCCCACCATCGCCATAAACCACTGCAGTGTTGTTTGTAGTAACAACACAATGATATCATCATCATGCAGCCTAACTACTGGTGTGAAAACACTATGTAGAGAGCTGTACTGCAATGTCTATGGCATGAAAAACAATATATTATCAAATCATCATAGATTACACAGCAACACATTCAATAATGCAGCAATAGTTAGTTTATGAATTCAATATAATTACGACACTCATCAGGTACTTCTTGTACTACGATTTTTTAAATTTTAAGTCATAGCAGCCTTTTACTTAAACATGAGGGGGGTCATCTTGACAATAGCCATTGGTTGTTTTAAAGTGAAGGTTGGAATTGTAAAGTTTCATCTTTTCAGAAGTCGTCATTGAGTGACACAAACACTGTATAAAAATGTGAACATAGCTAATTTAAAAGTATGAAAATCAATCCTCAACTTCCTATTTTGAAACTGTTACTGTTAAGACTTTAGTCAATCTAAACATACAATTTAGGTTTTACTGTACTGTAAATCCTTTCTCTAGGAAATGTTTCAGGTAAGAGCAGGCCTTGTCCGATGTTGATGTGCACAAACAACTTGTGTTGCTAGGTAACAGCTTGTTCTTCATCAATCAAAACTAATCACAAACACATTTCAAAATTATGATATCATTGTAACTGAATGACTCACTGGAATGGTGATTTGAATCCAACTGAATGTTCAAACGAAAAGCGAACAGATAAACAACAAAAAAGTCTCTTTGAATGACAATTTTAGAGGTGTTGTGACTGCTGATGCCTACATTTATATTATCTAGTTCTACTTAACATCCCATGGGTGAGCACAAAGCCTGGAACAAAAATGAACACAACAATATAGCAGAATTTGAAAACAAGGGGAAAAAAAGAAAAGAAAAATGAACAAAAACAAGCAAAAGAAGAGAACATTACACTGGGGCCTATGAAGTAAAAACACCAATAAGGGCCTAAAGAAGCAACACTACAGCACCCCACAAGACTTGAGCAATTCAGAACAAAGTCACTGACATCATTGACTCACAAAAGGGATAATTCTGAAAAAGGGAATGATGTTGGGTAAATCATCTCCCTTTGTCCTGAACAGTGCAATACTCCTGATCAACCAATCAGACATTTCACTGATGGCTGAGGGATACTTCACCATTAGGTATGTTTTCCACAAACACGTCAGTCCACGAAATGACTGTTGACAAGACCACTACAACACTACCACTACCAGCTGTACAAATCCCTTGCAGGTATCAGTCCAAAGTCATCATAAAGAAATCACAATAAACCAAGCTAGTAAATATAATAATAAAATGTGTAATGACAATATCACCAACAAAAATGTATCCTACAATTGACGAAAAAAAGACTACTATAGCTACAAATACCATACATGTATGTGATACATGATGTGTTGTTACATAAATGTCAAATCAACAATGCCGCCAGCCGCCATGTTATACTGATCAAAACATTTATATTCACTCCCAACAGCGGAACAGTTCTGTACAGAAAATGTCTACATTCACAAGAAGATACGAATGAATTCAAAAATAGCTCAGAAACATGATATCATTAGATACACCTGTTGTGTTGATCATCAATGTACACACACTCAGCAAAATGAAAGAACAAGAATACAAATACAAGACAAAAAAAAGTAACTCATATTTTTATAATAAGATAAAAAAGATTTCTTACTGCTAAAGGACCTTTGTTTTTACAAAATACAAATATGGCAAAGAAGTATTGATTTCTTTTAACTCAGAAGCAGAAAAAGAAAAGAACAATATTGTTGCATTTCTTTGTTCAATGAGGACAATAAGCCATGAAAAGAGATAATGTAATTTTAACTTTGGCCCCTACTGCCTACAACAAAACTGTCGTCTTTTGTAACATACACGCTGGAGGGTAACCTACAACATGTACACCTATCAGGAAAGGACTAGGACTAGGACAGTCCTACATTTGTAACATAATGTGCTAGGGTTATAGTGTAGTGTGCCACATCTACTGGGACAGGACAGCTCTGTTGTGGGGCCTTAGATTAGAAGTACCAAAGAAAAGAGTCACAATACAGTTTATCAGAGAGAAATTGTTGAATAACATGAAAGCAATTTGATTAACAGTCAATTGAACGAGTGTTATGCCATGAATGAATCTACAATGGCCAATGCAGAACTTTGGAAGGTACAACAATTGATAACGTACACAAACTTGTGTGAAGGCCGTAGTAATATTATTTTTTTAAAAATCAGAATTCAACAGTGGTCAATTAGCATTGCACATTTTAATAAAACCATACCTTGTTTAGAAAGTAAAAAACACTTGATAAGCTGCCAACAAATTTGTTCAACACTTACATTCAGGAACATTTATCATAACCATAGAATCAAAAACTGAACTAGAAAGCATCTAGTGGGACCACTGAGGCAAAACAATAAACTGTCAATCACTTGTCATATTACACATTTGTATGACACTTTCAGATACAAGAAAGAGAAGAAAAAAAAAGGTATTAGATACTAAAAAGTGAATCCTGTACTTCAAATATCTCTTCAGTCTACTTAGTTATTCAAAGTCGTAAAACTTACTGGTCCAGCCAAAGCAAACATTTTCTAGATTTGTTTTCTAAAGGATCTCAACAAATGCCTTAACATGCCTTTAAATTTCATATAGGGGCCTAGCCAGCAACGCTGTGAGAATGCACGAGACTGGCTTGCTATCTGGACAACTGAATCAACCGTTAACTGACCATGTACAAAACATAAAGGACCCGCCTTTTGAGATCTCTAGTCTATACAAACTGTATTTTTTAACTCAAGCACTGCACATGCTCATATTTTCATGAACAACATTACTTGCTAGTTAATACTTTTCTTCAGAGAACCCCTCACTAGACTCTAGATAGAGCCTTCCGGAAAGTGAAGGGTGAAGGGGAGACTTGGTTTCATTTACATGTATCAACACTTGGGAATTCAGAATTAAAGAAGAAACAATTTCCAAAAAGAAAGCTTTAGTCCCTAATAAATCTTATGTGTATGATGAGACAAAACCCAATCTAACCTCAGATGTGGGCAAATGCTTATACTTCTCATATAAAGCAAATTAACAGAAACTTTTAATAACAAATAACAAAACTTCAAAACTGAATGATGTGAAATGATTGCACTGTACTAAGTGTCTGAATGGCAGGGGCAAAGGGCACAACAAATTGAAGTCATATTGTATCATGATGTAGACTACAGTTGTGTGATGTACTAAACTACACTGCTATGGTCATACTATCTATCATGCACAGTTATAGGAATAATGATAAGTTGGTGTGATTTAGATCTAATGGAGAATCCACCAATGTATATCAATATCATGGTCAAGAAGAAAAGTGAGAAATGATTTTGAAACATATTTGAAATAATAATCATAGTCAGAGTTTGACAGATAAAAAAAAAAAGGTAATTAAAGAGTAAGGACATAAACTGACAAACAATTCAAAATCTTTGAATTACAAATGTGACTTCCTGTTAAGAAACATGATAACGTTCACAATTTAGACTTCTAAAGATTGCTTGAAACCGACCGTACAAGAACATATACCAGAAAAACGTTGAAATGATTGACGCACATAATTCAACAGACAATGAAATCAAAATGAAAGATCATTATTGTTACGTAGACAACCGAAATGTTCAGACCAGACAATAAGAAAAAAACATCGAAAAGTACTGGCTAAGCAAAAGAAAGATTGAAGCAACATTCAAATTCAACCCGCAAAAATCATCAATGAAACATTATTTTGTTTACGAATATTGGGACTGAAACATACAATATGTACCTCATGAAGCATAACAATCACTAGAGCTACAGGAACACATTAGTATTAACTAAATACATGCACATGGCTTCATACTACTAAGAATATGAAGGTAGGCCGACATGATACGCTCACTATAACTAGAGAACCACAAAAAAAAAAAAAAAACCCCAGTTGTACTTCAAGTTGCAAGGCCTAATAAGTATATCACAACAAAGAAAACTAAAAGAATATTGAAAAGTACAAAGACTATTGAAGTTGAAGAATATAAACAAGCATTGACAAAGATGGTATGATGAGCCACTTGTTAAAAGACAAACTCCTCCTTAGCGGATGTTCATCCCATATCAATGCATTCACATTTTAGTGAGGCAACAATCTATGAAATCTATGCAATGTCTTCAAAATGAGAACAGCTCTGCTGAAAACACCAGTCTAGCCTAAAGTGAACTGTATAACCATGAATGAGTTGACAAAGTATGTTATATGCTGCAATACTATGATAACATTTTCATCTGGTATGGACGAGTAAGAGATTTTTAAAATCACATAGCCTGGCCCGTCAAACTACTGCACGTAATGAAGGAAAATAGATATGCCTACTCTTGTGACATTAATGATACACAACCCAAGCTAAAAAAAAAAAAAAGAGAAAAAAATCAACACTCACAGTTAAGTCAGTATAATAATTAAATGAATTCTATAAATGGAAAATAGATACACCTACTCTTGAGCCACCAATGATACAAGACACATTGTATTATTTGTATTTAAAGCTAAAAAAAAAAGAGGAAAGAAAAACAAACCAGTCAGTTCAATCCTATTAAAGTTAAAGGATCTGAAGAGGAAAATCAAGCGATGGAAAACAGTCAAGAAAACCACTACATATTAAAGAGATACAGGTTACAATAAAGTGACATAAAGAGATAAGCCTACACAGTGCAACAATCTAAAGATAGTGTTACAACTAAAATTTGATAATGACAAAGAAAGAAAGACAATGAGTTGGATAGGACAAAGAAAATTGAAGACAAGGTCAAGATCCAGATATGAACCTTATGTAACAGAGAGGCAAAGATACATAAATCAACACAAAATACACTAAACCTGTGTCCAGTTCTCAGTGAAATGACAACCCAAACACCAAAGATACACAAACAGAATGGACTACATGCACTCACAACATCGGATAAATGTTGTGGCATACAATGAAAATTATAACATTACCATGTAGTATTGAAATGTTATCGAAGGAAGAGAAGCTTCAGCAGTCACTACATAACAATGATAATGCTTGAAAATACATGAGAATACACATGAAGGTGGTGATATAATATATACATGACAAATAACAGATTTCAACACGATAAGTCACAGTCAAGATGGCAGTAAGTGAAGAAACTATATATAGAGACTGAAGTGAAGCTTTTATCCTAGACAATATAATCTAGTATTCTACCTACTTTAATGATACCCTCTAATGAACACTTAAAATAATCAGGTTTTTGTCATTGAATAACATGTTTAAGCTAGGCTAAGAGGTAAAGAAAAATGTACTGACCAAACACTATCTTTCTTTGCTGGTGTGAAATCTCATCAGAGGATGTCAATTTGTGGTCATATTTTCAAAAAACAAGATTCAACACAAGTAAACAAAACAAAAAGACACAGATGCACATTGAGTGAACAACACCCATTGAGATTATGTGCTAAATGATATTGAGGAAAATAAAAGGCTGACCAAATCCACTAAGTCTCTAGAATTGACACGATTGTCACCAGAACATTTGCTCTCAAACCTGAGATAAACAAGTGACAGGGTGTAGGAAAAAAAAGAAGTCATAACAGGTCAATCAAAGGTGGATTATATAAACAGAGCAATCAGCCTAATTAATAGTCATAGACCATAAACAGGATACAACATGAAAATTATAATGTGGGGCAAAATAAATCAATAGTTGAAAAAGCACTGGATGGGTAGATGAACTGTTTGCAGGTATATAAAAAAAAGAAACACATTACCGATATAATAAAAATGAAACGCATTCTAATCACTACTAACAATAAAGTAACAAATTCTGAAGTGGGTGCCTAAGAGGAAACAATTGTATAATAATCTAGGTAAATTGGAACCCTATACATTAACCACTAAAAACCTAAACTCATTAACATACTCTTTTGAAAAAAACACTGAAAATGGCATAAGTAGAAGTGCAACATGCAATATGTCTACACAATTTTATACTCAACATATGACTTGGTTCAAATCATCAATGGTAATGAGTTTGTAAGGAACAATAAAATAAACAAATACAATAAAGCATGCTATGTACATTAAAATGGGCTACCGATGTACAAGTGAATAAACAAGAATTTAAAAAATTATTTTTCAAATTTCAAATCAAACGGCTTGGGATCTCCCCCGAAAACTCAATACTTTCGATGACATCTGTCCTGTGGTATTGCATTCCTTCCCGATAAAAGCAATCCAGGACATCCACTTTTCTAACGAATAGGAATGCCTAGCCCAGGCCACCATCAAACTGAACGCTGCATCTTCTGGTAGATCATCTGCGGAGAGTTCGCAGCATTTATAAGTCTCGCAAATACAGAGAAAATAGCCATTTTGTATACAGGTAACAGCAATAATGTGTGGGGTTGTCATGTGAACATCAAAGAATGAATACTAGAAAGTCTTCTTGGCTCTCTCAACAGGCGACCTCTGTCACTTGTTAGTCTCCATGTAGTTCAGATAGCTTGTCTTTAAAAGAAACCAACAGGAAGAAAAAAACTCCATCTTTTTTTAGTAAGGTACATAGAGATTATTTGTATCATGACTATCCAAAAAGGTGCTTTACAGCCAAAAAAAAAGTAACATGAATATGATCAGACACATACATAAAATGTAAAACAACTATGATACTAGATATGCATCTAAACGTAGCCAGATATTACTAAGGGTGAGGTTTGAGGTTTGTTTAGAGCACTCACCTTATCAAGTATCTCCACGTCCTGCTGTAGCTGAAGCCGGAGCTGCTGCAGCTGCTGCATAGCTGCCTTGTCCAGGTCGCTGGTGCGTGCCAGGGCATACAGGTGTGGCCCCCCAACCATGCTCATCATTTGCTGCAAGCGCTGGCTCTGAGTCAACACCTGAAAAACAAATTTTTAAAGTTGATTCATATTAGTGATACCTTTACAAATAAAAACAAACTTAAGAAAACACAGACCAGATACACACTGTATAAACTGGTAATAAAATGACTTACACAGCTAACTCACTCAATTGCTGGATGTAATGCCTACCACTGCCAATACGACAAAAGTCAAACATTTCCCCCAGAGTACTACGAGTACTAGACCAGTTAAAAAAGAAACACAACAACTATCTCATCCTTCTATCTAGTCCGGTACCAGCATGTATTTACCTCCTCCTTCTGCTTCATGCTCATTGTCCGCTCATCATCAGCAGCCTTTGCCCGTTTGTTGGCATCCTCAGCTTCCTTCTTCCACGCCTCACAAGCCTGAAGATACAGCAAAGTAAACATCAAACATGATAATGTCAGCTTCTTCTTATAACATTTAAACATTTTTGCACAGAACAACCTCCTTTACTTTTATGGACAATGTTTTCAACAGCGTTAATTAAAAATCTGGGACTTTTGGGATAAGATAATTTAAAGCAATAATCAAGGTGCAAGGCAGCATATATGAGATGCATACAGAAACGGCAAAACTGTAAGGCTATCTGCAGTTCAGGTATGAATAAGTTGGAAAAACAAGAATAATGATATGGCAATTTCCCGTGAGCCTTGATGAAATGGAAGAAAGCTTCTTTTTAGTTATAAAATGATTCTTAAATTTCAAAAACAAGATATCTATTGTAAGGAAAGGTGAAGCAATCAAGGTAACTTACACTTTTAGCTTGTGTGTACACGCCTTCCCACTCAGCCATCTTAGACTTGGCAAGTGATAGTTCATCCCTCAGTTTGTGAATCTCCCCATTCTGTGCCGCACTGAATGAGCCAGACAGCATGGGCGACTGGGGCCCTACGCTGCGCGGCGACATGGAGTTAGAGTCGCTGAGGTTGGACCCCATTGGGTACTTGGCAATGCCTGAGTAGCAGCCCAGAAGAGGGGATGAGGACTGGGGATAGGAGAAGGGGTTCAAATTACACTTCAACCACTAACTCTTGTGCAATGTATATAGGGATAGCATAAGGAAAGGTATGAGTTGACAAGCCTAACCTTTTTCATAAATTTCAATAAAACCACAAATATTTCCACAATTTTTGAAATTCAGTAGAACCCAAAGAACTGAAACTGTTGAGAGTGAGAGTGTAGTGGACGTAATGTTCAATCCAAAATTTCAGAAAATTCGAAATAGTTAATTAGAAAATAGGACAATGGAGTCCATATATAAAAGATAAAATCTTGCTTAAAATCAACTTTTCATCCCATCCCATTTGTTCCCATAAGACAAAATATTTTTAAAGTGTACCCCGCCTTGAGCTTTCTTTTCAGGGGAGTGGGCGGTTTATAAATAAACTTTTATCATTATTATTACATTTATTATAAGTATAAGCATCTTTTTTCTGTTCTGGTCCCAGGGAGTTTATCTTAAGCGGACTCCACTGTGTTTGTCAAAGATCAGAAGCTCTAGGGCTTACGTGATCGTTGGAGTCCTGTTTGTGCAGGTTGAGAGGCTGCATGCTGTGAGGAAAGCTACCAAAGGGGGAGGGCGGGGACTGGGACAGGCTGCTGATGCTGCCCCTCTGAGTGATAGCGCTGGCTGGGATCCCGATAGGGATGGAGGAGTTGTTGATAAAGCAGCCAGAGGTGGAGAGGCTGGCACTCAGGGAGCTGGAGACGGAGTTTGTGTCCATGTCCTTGTCCAGCTCTCTCTCAATACTGCCCAAGTCCAGGTCTTCCAAGTTTACTTCATCCAGGGCTTTGCCTGTGAGATACAATAAAATAAAGAGTTAATGGTGGAACAAGTCTCAGCGAAGAGATGTGACTAAAATGTACGCTCATGTAAAAGTCCAATTTTAACACTGACATAACTCCATTCAACTTTTGACAGAACATATGTCACTAAAATATGATGATAAAGAATATAGCCCCCAGTTCAATCTTATCTATGACATACAAGGAACTTCCAAATACTAGAACACAATAAAATCAATGAAGAATATAGCCCCCAGTTCAATCTTACCTATGACATGTACAAAGAACTTCCATAGTACACAATAAAAGCAATGAAGAATACAGCCCCAAGTGCAAATGAAAATCGTGATGAACTTTGACAGAAAACTGATCATTGAAACAATCAATGAAGAAGGAAGCCCCCAATTCCGTTTCACCTATGAAAATTATCAAGGACTTTCACAGAAAACCAAACATGATTAAATGACTAAGAAAGAATACAAGCGTGTAGTGTGGACTCACCTATGACAGACTCCACACAGTCTCCGGGGGGATAGAAGGCTGGGGCCAGAGGAGACATGCCTGTGGTGCCGTGCATTGAGCCAAGACCATGCTGCAATGTGAAAATCAAAATATTTTAGATTGAATGTTTTTTTCAGGAGACAAAAAAAAAGAAGAGGGGGAGGGGGGGGGGGGTTATTTATTACATAAAAAATACATCACATGCTCAAGAAATACATCAAAGAGTCTCAAAATCAGTGTATGGGAACTTGTGTCCGAGTTGAGAAGAACCCAGAAAGGATTCATACAAAAACAAGATAGATCAGTAGCAGCAATACAAAATACAATCAGGTAGTAATAATATGTTGTTTACTATCAAGAAGAATTGTATTTTGTCACATAACTGAAAATCAC
Source organism: Gastropteron pacificum (assembly GCA_031471215.1). Lineage (NCBI taxonomy): Eukaryota > Metazoa > Mollusca > Gastropoda > Cephalaspidea > Gastropteridae > Gastropteron > Gastropteron pacificum. The sequence continues at coordinate 12,818 of JAUELK010142971.1, forward strand.
AATATCGATCAGATTCTACTAAGCACTCACATGTTCGTCTCTCTCAAAGCCTGGAGCCCTCATGTAGAGTGGTGATACAGAATAGTCAGAGCAAAGGCTGCTAGATCTTCCCTTGCTGAACGGGTCTTGTAGGGGGCTGTTGCAAAACACCCCCCCATTGCTGTTGGTCAACAATCCCATCTGAAGAGGGAAAAATGAAAAATCAATAATGGTCAAGAATTAAAAAGACAAACTCAAAACACTAATCAATGCATATATACTCATTAAGTAGTCTCATGAGAGTACAGAATAAATAATCTTTAACAGATTTGAATATATCACAAGACAGATTAATGAATTTAATGCTCCACCTTAATTTCTTCACGTCCAACCCTCAGAAGATCCTGCAATTTCTTTATGTTCACATTGGTGGAATCTTGGACAGAGACCTACGGAATACAATGATGAAGTTTTCAGAAACATGACCACCTTAAATGTTGTTGTAGCTGCTCTTGTTTGCTACCAGTTTCAAGGAAAAGAAACACACTTGTTTCCTATCCATCGTTATGTATTCAAAATATTCCACTGTAATGGTTAGTCAAAGAATGCACCTTTCTTTCCTTTGTTTATTCATTATGCGTCCTCTCAAGTGTTTGTCCATTCTGACACCACAAGAGAAAAAAGCTATGTTCAAAATACAATGTGTGTCTTTAATAGTGGACACAAGATAAACAAGGTATGTCTGAAATTCTCACCTGGATATAACCAGACTGTGATGGGCTACTGTGAGCTCTTTCTTTACCAATAGGATTGGGCAGTTTGGAGTCCATTTTACCCAGCTGATTCTGTGAACAAACACAAGAGTTAGAAAAAAAAATCAAATTCCTGAAACTGACAAAGCTAAACGCTTTGTATTATATATACTTGCAATGTCAGATACAGTAGGCACCAGATAAAAAACACTTCGGTTATAAGAAGATTTGTCAGTCGATCGAATAATTGCTCTATTTTTACTCCGGATATAAGAATGTTACTTCGGCTGATGGTGACCAATCAAGAACAAGATACAGTCCCGTTTTTACTCTATCTATGCAAAGCATATTAAATAAAAATGTTGTTCATATGCCCAGCATCAACACTTTACTGTCCCTGTACGTCAACAAAATTGTATAATCAAAACATTGAAATCTGGGTTACAACTTAATGCTAAGAACAAAACCATCCTAAAAAATCCAACATTTCCAGTATGAGCACAGATACCTCTTTGTTGCTTCCATCATTTTTCTGACAGAGCTGTTCAAGTTTCTGGGCCATTGAGCTGGGGGGCAGGACTGTCTTCACAAAGGCTGCCAGGGAGTTGTTGTGGGCAGACAAAATATCTCGGGACGATGTGATCTCTTCTGTACACGGATAAACACAATTTTTGTTGTTACAGTTATTTGTCATGAGAGTTTTTGCTTTAGCCATCAGTTGTTATCAATGTTATTAGTATCTTTCATTCAATGTATGAACATAAAAGTAAAAGGAAGAGTATAAACGTGTATCTCTCCAAAATTCAAATCTAAGGACTGTTCATTAAAACTATGAATTCAAAAATCTTTGCAACAATAAGACTAACAATAATCTACATACATTTCACACCTGTTTTCCTTCAGAATTAGACAAGACATTTCTTGAGTTTATCCTTGATTATAACAAAGATGTCAAGTCACACAGAATTTGACTGTTGAGAAGTTCATGCGATTAACATTCATATCATAATCATGTATAACCTATTTATAATAATATATACTCCTTACGTTCAACATGTGCAAAAGCACAAAATGCTCCTCTCGGGCAAAATTTGGTCTGCACCATGTCATTACACTTAGTAGACTTGTAAATCTGTGAAAGAGAAATGTTGTCAACAAAGATGTCAATGAGATGTACATACGAATGTAGTTTCCTATTTTTATTCTATAATCATCACTTAAAAAACAAATTCATCGTTGTGCTTGAAATGACGCACAAAGTTATAAAATGAATCAAGTTGTTGTTGTCAAACCAAGCAAATGAGTTCTTCACTCTTGTCGGCCAATGCAAGTCTTATGAAAGATGCTGTCTTTTTCAGTCTGGTAATTAATAGGTTTTTCCTTGCGCTCAGTTTAGGGCATTCTAAGAGGATGCAAGATGTGGTTTCATAAGGCCACTGGCAATGTCTGCAGTGTGGCTCATGTTTGGGTTTGATGCGGTTGTTCAGAATTGAAAAATGAGGCTTTGGTCTTTTCTCTCAAGTTTGTTTATTGTGTCTCTGCTGAGTTTGGTTAGCTTTTTTCTCTAAAGAAATACTGCACCACCCCACAAGTACAATGCAAGACACATAACGTGAATCAAGTAAAAGTAGCCAATTTGAAACCTGCATCCTGAATAAACAAAATTCATGTAGGCCTAATTGACTAATTGATAGGATACAATACCTGTAATACAATTCTGTGATTCAATAATAGCAGTATAAAGAACAGACATGAAGACGACTGATTTTCTCACACAGTAAACCAAAAGACTATAGAATATTTAGGCCACACAGTTTTATACAACGTATGAAGGCTGGTTACCTCTGGGTGAAATTGTTGTTCTGTTCTAGTATGGCAGTATGAGCAGTTGTCTCCACTGTCACACTGCGTGGGGTCACCCCACTCATCTCCATGCTTCACATTGGGGCACGGAGTAGATCTGGTCAAGAAACAGAAGGGAATGTCATTCTTTTTAACTTAAATACAAGCACCCTATTCTTTTTGTTGTTGGTAAAAACAAATATGACAAGCCCCCCAACTAATAGGATGTGACATCATTTGTTTTTTGTTTCTTGGTGAGTACAGTGGCAGGGCAGGTGTTTCCATAAGGAGTATCTAATGACACATTTACAGGGAAAATGATGAACAATGCACTCATGAGTACAAAATCGACATGTGTTGAGCTCCCAATCAGTAGAAAATCAAACTGAAGAAAAATGTGCCTTTAGCTTACCATATAATTTATTCATAAAATGACTAACAGCTAGGGGATGCTGCACTTTACATTGAAAATGAACAATCACACAGTAGGCCTACCTTTCAGGTCATGATAAACACTAAACAAGATAGAGATATGAAAAGAAAGAATATTAATGGCTTATTTATTCCCTGACCTGTATTTGTATTGTTTAGGACTTCTCCTTTTGTCTCTGTTGTTGTGAAACTGGGGGCAGGCATAACCTTGTCTGCAAAGCCGTGGGGGTCTCTTGCAAGGTTCTGTCTTATAGTTGGCTAAAACAAAGTTAGTGTCTGAGGAAAAAATGATATTTCATTTAGCATAAACCCCCTCTTCATTAATCATTAACAATGATCACAACATTTCACAGAATTTACAAAGTACAAAGTAACCATGCGAATTGTCTTTGCCCAAAAGCACTTCCTTCATAAACAAAATGTGATCTAAAGGTATTCAGTGTTTCTCTTTTTTATGCATTTTATTTTTTAACTTCAAATTGTATAAGTTATGCAATATGAGGGATCATAAACACAGGCCATACCATTCCATCTTGGGTCCTCAGCTAGCACTTTGTCTTTCTCTAGGGAGTGTGGAGAACCAGGAGCTTTTTCCATTAGGTCCATTGAGGGTTGCATCTCTGTTGAGTCGTAAACTGGCGGCCGCATGTCGTGTGCACCATGCGCAAAGGCACAGTGGGGACCATTCTTTGAGCAGTGGCCCTTTGGGTCAGTCTCGTACACACATGTGCCAGTCTTGTAGTACCTGAGATGGTATCTCCTTTCTGTATCCCCAGCTGTGCGATGAAGGAACGGGCACCTGGATGGGACAATAGTGAGAGAATAAGTACAGAGGTTGTGATTGATGTAGTCAAATGGCTTGTCATTTGTCATGGAGCAATCTTACCATAATTCTTGCATCAATATTAACGACTGATGACCTGCCATTGCTAACAGTAAAGTCCTGATAAGTAGGCCTAATGTGACATTAGTGTAAGTGTAACTCGTATTTTCATAATATTTTCCACAGAGTGGAATTTTCTGGAGAAAGAAGAAGTTGAATGTTCATCTACCATATCAAAGTTCACTTTACTAATTATGTGTCAGCTCAGGAATTCTTTGGTCCCCTCAGAGATTCAGGAACACAACCCCTTTCCCAACATTTGAAGATTATGACTGGAGGAATTGAACATTCTGTACTGAAACCGGTGGAATGTACTTTATGTTCAAATTCAAAAGCATTAAACTACTGATGGGTTAAAATGAGGTTTTATTTTATCCCACGCTGGTGAGTTGGTTAAAATTAGTCCTTTAAACTTTTCTAGTAACTTAGTCTGTAGACAATGTTTGAAACAGCACCATATGTGTTTATAATTATCAATATCCAATCCAAATGCCATCTTGTTCTATAACTACATTGACAGATATCATCACCCATTACTACACCTAGGGTATATAACAGCAGCATAAAAGTATCCAACCCCTGAACCAAAGAGTAAGTATCTACTAAAAAGCCACCTCTTACTTAAACACATCTATGACTATGACAATAACCTGTGTCAGTTTTCCCATATAAAAGCATGGGCTAACAATTGTTTTGTTTTTTAAAATATGAATCTTGTAGGTCTGTTGCAACAAGTTGATACTCCAATAGACTACACAAGACAACTGCTTTTCATAGAAGTCACAATAATATGCAAGAAAATAGTGGGATAGTGGTATCCAGTGACTTTGATGGACAACTGTTAATACATAAGCGATCATATATTATGTAGACCTTGATCTATATACCGGCAGAGACATTCAGAGATTTTCAACACCATGGAAAACCATTAGAAAGAGTTATGCCGTACAGCGAGTGAGTGATCTATATACTTAAAGTATCTTCCATAATAAGACAGCATAAAAAAAAGAAGCAGGCATTTCTTCTGATCAATGTTTTCATTACTATGGTAGCTGTAAGTCTAAGTAGATATGATAAGGGGCAAATCTGTTATGTATGTCAAAACAGAATATATTGTCTCCTCAGCAACCATCTGTTACGAACCAACAAACTCATTTCATTTCACTGGTTTTATCACCAATGCAATGATAAAAATATCCCATGCACCCAGTGCTGGTTCCATGTAGAGTAAACTACATTGCCATGGACATAAAACTAACAGCCTCAAGAACAAGAAAGAGGAAAATACTATGAACAGGTGTTCAGGATTGGTGCAGATGATGACAGTAAGAAAACTAGTTCAGGCCTGGACAGCACAGGGCCTGGCCCCACCCAATACACTATCATGTTTGTTTACAATCCACTCTATCTATGAAGTTCCACATCTAACTAAGAAAGCAAAACAAAAATAAATCACGATGTCATAATCATACTAATTAAAACATCGTAAGTATTCAGCATATCAAAACCAATGACCCACGGCAGGCATTATCATTATATTATATGGCCCCGAGACAAAGCAATGTAGCCTAACCTAGATATCCCGATTACGAAAACAGAAAGACCATATCAAAACATCTGACATCATATCCTAAAATAACTCGCAACACGACCCAACCAACGACAACAGTGTGGTGACGAAGATTGTTGAGAAACCTAGACTCCCTTGGCTAATTCTTTACTAGATCTAGATTATATCTAGATATATAAAGTGACTTTTCTGAACTGGAATTAGATCTACATCAAAATCAGTTCACACAAAAGGTGCTGATAATGCAAAGAGTAGGTACCAAGCAAGGTGAACAAAGAAAATGCTTCAAAAGCTAAGAATACTACTCGATGTCAGCGAAGGCTGTTCCGAATCAAGTTCAAGCTCAGGTCAAGGTCTTTCGTTGACCTACTTTTAAGTCCAGCTGATTTTGTTTTGATCGTACAAAAATCTTTCTGAAAAGGTTTTAAGTCTGTACAAAGTATAACATGAGTATCTGATAGAAAGTCAAACAGCTCGTACACAGATGGGATGAATAAGTTGACCAAAACACTTGTTAAAAAGAAAAAGATAGGATATGGTTGATCGTTTTCTTTGTCTTCTCTCCTCTGGTTTTAGATGCTGATTCATGCCCCGACCCTCGTCTTGACGGGGTAGTATAATAATAGGCCTAACAATGTAAACAGTGAACCCAAAGCTCCTTTCTTTTAAATCAAAATGATACAACCAAGCTGGAAAATGGTGGTATATTTTAGAATAGAAAATGTTATTGGTTGGTGGAAAGAATGAGAAATCAAATCAACAAACAACACAAAGAAAGGAATCGAGTCGAGCGAGAAAGAAGATGGCGGCTCTTTGTTTACATCACATGCTCCTCCCAACCCAAAACACGACGACATGAGGTTTGATTGAGGTCAATAAGAACTGTTATTGTTGTCACACTGCGCTAGTAATAACATAACGGAACTTAGAGCTTATGAGAGCTAAACACCGAGTAGCTGTTATTTAATAGCTCAGCTTTCAGCTCATATTGAACAAATCGCCAAACCACAACAAAGCTCAGCAAGACTATTGCCAGGTTGGGTTGGCGGCGGGAGATTTCCTACGGAGAGCACGAGGCTGATGTTGAGATTCTCTAGTCTAGCGCTTACTTCTAACCAAAGTAAGAGAAAGGGCGAACTTACTCATCTCCATCAGGACACATTCCAGTATTCTCGTCATATTTAGAACAATAAATATCCGGGCTGTAAGAAAATGTTCCATCACGTTTTTTCATAGGCCTCCTTCTTCGCTGATTCAGAAAGTGCCAATGAAAACAGGTGAAAGGTCTGTGTTGTTGACACTTGTGTTGAAGAAAGAGCTCGCATCTTTGGGTGCGAAAGTCTCTCAAATAACTGTGGAAGTACGTAAAAAAGCGTTAAGACAAATCGATGATTATCCTTGGCATATTTCGAGTGTCAAATAACATAAAACCCATAAAATACTTACATTGAATGGTGATGTTTTTCCGCTTGGGACAAAGCGACTGGTGCTTCCGACGGCATTTTTGTTGTCAATAAAGATCCTTACTGCGCATGATTCTTTGCGCAGAGGGAATGCCTTATTCGATTGGTCCGTAGGGTCACATGGCGGGAATTCCCCTAAATTACGTCATATAAACACCTGTTAACAGCACCCGTCAAAGGTGGACCTGGGTCGTCATTTTGGTATTTTACCTAACCTTTGCAGTTAATTTTCTTCCTTGTTTACAACTTTCTTTTTTCATTAACTGGCTCTTCTTTTTTTTTTTGCGTGTGTGCAGTCGTCACACTTATCTCTTCTACGACTTCGGTTATAGCCTTCAACCTGTCTAGATCTAGATCTATATCTTATATCGCACTCATTCACCATAAAGGGGCGAATCTCTAGGCTTCCCCAGACTTACACAACACATCCTACCTACAATTAATGTGTTATTAGGCCTATAATTTGAAGCCTTGAGAAAAAAACCCACTAAAACAGAACAACACAGTCAGGGCACGAAATCCGCATGTTGTGTTGTGTAGGTGGATTGCGGATTCTGTTCTCTTGGTAATTGGTAAGTAGCATAATATTTAATGTTCCCTGTCTTGGACACTCTCTTTCTATCAAAGTATCATCATGTAGGAGAACGCAATGGGCCGTCACTTTTTAATCGAAGGAAAATAAGTTTAATGTTGTTGTAGGCCTATACATGTATTGTAGGCATTCAATGACGCAATGCGATGTAACAAGTTGACATGATGAGGTCGGTTACCATAGGCCTTCATAATGCAACGTACATGGTACATTCCAGATACATGCAGTACATGTTCAAGCAATGAATATTCCAAAATTCGAGGTGATTGCTGCCTTGGGTTCCGACCTGATGCTCGGCGGTGTAGTGGTGTAGGGTATGATGTCATCACATCGTGCCAATGTTGTATTGGCCAGTATCAGACCAAACATGGTGAATTCTTTGTACTACACTGTAATTCGTTTAATTTCATTTGATCACGTTTAAAAGGATGTATTTTTATGAAGACGCATCGTGCATTAACCTTAGTTACAAACGCGACATCACGATTTTCAATTCGAATCATAATCTAAACAACCGCATTAAAATGTCCTTAATTGTTGTTGTTGTTGCTGCTAATCCAGCGATCGTTGAGGCCTTGCTCTTCGACCCAATGACATGTAGGCATAGTAGTGTTTTGAGGTATTCCTCAGCTGGTCTGCAGTTGTATACAGTCACACCCCAAACAAATATTTAAAATACATTTTTAAAAAGGGGGGGGGGGGGGGGAGCGAATTCCCATGGCTATCTCAAATCCCGTGTCGACGCCCTATATTTTATTTTGAACATTCATTTTATCTTAAACTTATTAATTAGCCTACACACGAAGAT
>JAUELK010143194.1:695-11421 GCA_031471215.1 Gastropteron pacificum
AAAAAACAAAATAAAAATGCCCCCCCCCCCCCCCCCAACACACACAGACTGTCTTTCTGTCATGATTTTAAACACATAAAAAATGAAACTAATGTTATCACAAAGACTTCCAAATATATGGATTTTTGTCATCATTGTAATTCACAAAAAAAGATATAACAATCATTTCTCCTTTTCACATCTAATGAAATTGAAAAATTTAACTCTATCAAGATTAAGATAAAAAGAGACAATGGAAAATACTGGTGCATGTGTATATAATGTATACACAACAGTCATGTAAAGAGGAACATTTGGCAAGGTGTTGATATTGTCATAGAGATCAAGTAGTCATATATAAAGTGTATAGGAACCTTGTTGAATAATGGATGGGAAAATATTGATTAAACACACAAGCTCTGGCACTGGCAGAGTAAACTTTACATTAGACTAGAAAATGCTGTCTTTGGGGTCAAGTCATGTATAAGGCTTTTGTGCAGTTACAGTATGTTATTAGTACTTCTACAACTATACAGTATCAATCAGTTGAACACTTGGTAAAGCCCATATGATAACAAATGAATGTCTAAATATTAAAATTTCAATCATAAGATATAAAAAGTATAGAATAAATTTGATTGAACACTTTGTCCATGCCTATACTATGTTCACATGTGTCAATATATTATTACTTCAACCATGAAATATCAATAGAACAGAACATAATTAACCAACCATTTAGATAAATCTATACACCAGGTGATCATTTGACCATCAATCAGGGACGCCACTTAGAGTTCTCAGTATTATTTGATATCGTAAACACAATTGGCAGAAGAAAAAGAAAAAAAAAAGATTACAAAGGAACAGCATACTTGTTCAATGTTGATTGATTGTTATGATAGGGCTTAGTTCAGGCTGACTGGATTGATTGACACAAAGCAAGTATTTGTTTCTCTTGAGCAAAATTTGTCTTTGAATTAGTGGGTGAACACAGGGAAAATCTTTTCACATGTTTGAATGAATCTCCTGGTAAGTATGAAATGTCTATTACTCAAGTAAATGATTCTTACATACTTAAACTGCACTCTTGTTTGTAACTTGTCTTATCATAGACATCATATCCAAGATATGGATAAATGTCATGAGATTCATTTGGTTATTATTGCAACATCCATATAATGTTTTGTGATTTAATAAGTAAACAGAACTAAAAGGAAATCTAAACATTTTGTGACCAGATAGAACAAATGGCTTCAAATTGTCTTTTCCACCCTTTTTGTATGAAATACAGGATTTGAAAACTATTGTAAATTAAAATTGTTTGCAAGTTCACAAACTTCTGATAGTATCTTTTCCAATACAAAACTGCTATAGACGACAATAGACCATGCCAATAGAATTTGACCTAGCCATTGAGACAGTATCTATTGTGATATATCATATTACCATCTTTACATTGATAATAAATTGTGTTGCTACAGTATACATGAAACACATCAATAACGACACACAAAACACTGTCTATTCTTCATATACATGTACTTAAAAATGTACACAAAGACATCATAATATTTGAATAATCACATTCACTGGGAAGATGTAATTAACACGTAGATGTTAAAGCTTTTGTATGAATACTGCATCAATAAAATATATACTCTGCTAAGAGTTAAACTTGTTTCTCTGGTTTATCAAGGTAATTACAAAAACAATTTTACTTTTTATTCCAATCATTCCCCGATTTCTATAAGCAAATGGCACTGCTCTATAGGCCTAAGTGCAAATACAAATTTAGTGAATGTTACATTTTCAATAGTGCAAGCAATTTTGGATTGATGTATAATCTCTGTAGCCTACATATGTGTAAAAACTGAGGACAAGCTAGACTAGATAAAAGCACACAATATTAGCAATAAGATCACTACCTATGATTCAATTTGATAAGCTGTATTTTGTATTGTATATTCTTCCTGTTTGGAAAACGATAAAAGAGTCCTTGATGAGCATAAGAAAAATCACTTAAACGAGAACTAATGTAAAAACTCTCCCCCAAAAGTACAACCTTGTTGTGTTTGGGGGGCTTGTGTGTTTCGATGACCCTGAGAGCTATGCTGGCGGGAGACTCGTCTCCTGGTAGGGTCACCCTTGCCAGACAGGTCAAAGAGTAGAGACCAGACTAATTGGACTACTGATCCTCCAGGTTGGAGGGTTTGAATAGGGCTAAAAACTCAATTCCGTAAAAAAAAATTGTTACAGAAATCTAAAAAAAAAACTTTGTTCCACAAGAAATCATGAGGCATAACATATGCTGTTAAAGCGCTTTGAGCTCTCCAGAGGAAAAGCGATATATATAAATGGGCTATTATTATTTTTATATTTTTATAAGTCAAGTAAGCCAATGTAAAATGTGCAAAGTCTGTGAATGTCACGGGAAGCTTAAAGGGAAGTCCAGAGTATATGTATCAATATGAATGAACCATAGAGGAATGAGAAAATGACATGGATAGAATTCCTTCACCACGAAACACTGAACAACATCTAATAAGATAAAAAGGTTTGATGCATAGAGTGTAAACTATGTCATGATGCAAACAGTCAATAACTATCGATGAAGATAATTAAAAGCAAGTATTAGTAGGGACAATGAGAACAACATGATGAATATGGTACAGGTCATGAGACCATAACAGTACTGACAAGACATAGAGTTGTCTCTTGGGAGCAACCCTCACTTCCAACACACAATGAAGACTTTAGTTCAGGCTAAACAGAAAAGAGCAGGAAAATTTCAATGATTAGAAATGTTTGCATCAAACTTTGCATAGATTTCTTTTTAATCTAAGAGTAAACCAGACTAAAATGACATGACAAATCAGATATATTATTATATCTTTCGTAAAGGTTACAATGCTGACAGTGTGAAGCAGTAAAAAGATGGCCCTTGTCTCAGTGTACGGGATGCACCACAGACATGTGAAACAAAAGTACTCTCAACAGCTAAGGCTTGTTATGTTTTTCTTTCAAATAAGAAAAACATGCAGATGAGGAAGATATTACATCTTTCATTTCAGACAAAGATGTGTACACGAAATGTGAGAGACATTGAGTAAGTAGCAGAAAAGCAATACTTTGGATCACTAGAAGTTACAAGTATATTTCGTCAACACAGAACTGAAAGTCTTCTTTGACACACAATGTTGATTCTATAATGTCTCAGCCCTTTGACATTGTAGGAATACTAGACCAAGAAAGAATGGTCCAAACACTACAAATCTGCACAAAATGAGTTTACTTACTTATGGCTATACAATGTTTTATCATCAGAGGGCAGATCTAATGATGGTCATATCTTCCTTCCAACTTTGCTGCTGACTAATACAATACAAGACGATCTATGTCTTGGGATGAGTATTGAATTGCAATGTAGTAAGGGCAAAAACAAAGCAATGCTTATGCTATAGTATAGATTCTAACAGTAAAAGAACCAGCAGCCAACAACAGTGACAATACTAAGCAGCACAACACCACAGTCAGTCATTCTTTGCCTAGGTCTCATAGACCAGGCTTGATGTTGAAAAGAAACATACAAGACCGCAAACAATTAGAAAGTTAAAAACATTAGATGTAGTTAAAACCATGATATCTCATTGACCATTTCTGAATCAAAACAATAAAAAAGCAACACCCAAGCTTTTCTATGATCAAGTTAAGTAGATAAAACAATCACATCTAATAGATCATTTCTAAATTAATACAAAGTAAAGGAAACAAATGCATACAATATATATCTATATTTAAGTACTGCAGTTAAAACAATAGTAAATGTGAAATGTAACTTCGTCAATGACAGGGCTAATAAATCTCATCTATGAGACAGAGATCCTTTTCAATAGAAATACAATTGTATAACATATAATAAGCTTAATTTCTATAAAATTTTCAGTCATGGGTTGTCTTAATTATCATGTTTTATATAATTTCAATATAAAAAATTGAAAGCTTTTGAAATGACCTTGGTGGTGTGTAAAAATACAAGACATGTGATCACGTAAAACAAAGTCAAATGACTACATGCTGCTAGAGCAGGTTAGGTGAAGACAGACCCCTCTGATATTTGTAAACCCACTTTGTCTCTCTCAAGAAGTCAAGAAAAATGACCTTACTAAAAACCTCTAGGCCTACAATTTTGTTTTTGTCCTTTGTTCCAAAGGAATCAAGAGGTATAAGTCATTAAGTGTAAAATCTTATACACACTGCTTACATCTCTTAGTTAACTTCAGATGTATTTGATTGAGTGTTGCTTTTTATTAGTAAAAAATATCTAAAGACAAGTATTTTTGTGAACAACCAGTGCTTGAATTGAGCAATGATTCTAATGTAATCTTGTGATATGTAAAAAAAATTGATTTCACTTTCTGCTACTCAGAAAAATCAATCCGAGCCAGAAAACGACTGAATGGAGAAGAGGGGATTTAAGTAGAACTGGCTGAGAATCAGACTGATGATAACATCCCAGGGGTATGCTACACTTTCGTTTGAATCACTATTATATACAGGTACTTGTGATGTGTATATTATGTGAAATTTGGGAAGGTTAGGTTAAAATGAGGGTTGGAATAAAAAGCAGAGGAAAGTTTAGAGTAGACGGTTCGACAGAGTATTATGGCACACATTACTATCTGTCCTTTGTTACTTTTGAGCAAGCTTAACAGTATGTGTACAGTCTGCATTTTGTTCAAGCTCCTGTGATATTTAAACAGTTAAATTGACTGCCCTACCACTTTGTGGGCAGACCAAATGAAAGACGTTCAAATAATAAGTTAACTGTCAAATGATAATCAAAGCAATCACAGATATATCTCAGTATGAGCAGCAGGAAAGAAAGTCTTCTCCGGCAAACTTGATCGTGTTAAGTCTGCGCTGACTGCAGCCCATATATCCTTGCATCCACTCAAAAGCCAGGCAGGTTGACATGCAGCAAGTGTGTGCAGATGGCCACAAAATGACAGAAGGATCCAACAAAGACAAAGCAGTGCCAGATGGCATGGGCAAACGGGATGATGCCATCGCTCTTGAAGAAGAACACACCGAAGACGTACATGAGGCCTCCCAGGCTCAGCTCCATCATGCCAGACCAGTCTTTCTGTGGGAGCATTGCGAGGCATACAAATTAAAATGGGAAAAGTTGAGATCCTACACAGTGCAAAATAGTAAGAATTAAAGACAAGTTGAGAACAACAGAAGAAAGTGAGTACAAAAATAATGAACAACATACGTTTGAACTTAAATTTATTGTGAAAGCTAAACACAATTTATACAGAAAAAATGATAACTTACAAGCTAAGCGTAAAATAGAATAATAAAGAAAAAAATAAGATAAAAATGAAGCGCAACTTCTCTTCTGGTATTAACAATCCTCACAATCACAAGAAAAGCAAAAGAAACAATCTTTGGATCAAAGAAAGGAGTATGAACAGTAACAGGCTAGTAGCATTGTCTTAAGACAAAAAACATACACACAAACAACTACATATATTAATTATGTTGAAAATCAATGAGAGGTGAAAGTTAAAAAAAAATACTAACCATGTCCACTATACATATAGCAGGGCAGATGGCGATTGCCAGGTAGAAGACTATTTCCAGCCACTTATACCTGAGGGCAAAAGTGCAAAAAGTTTCATTCATACTGCAATTTGAAACATAAATCTTTGCAATAGTTATAGTGAGGCAGGCCTTATTGGTCATTGTATGGTCATAATAAAACACAATATTCATTTGACTCAGTGGGTACTGCTTTCTTATATATTACTCACTCAGTATTTAAATTTCTTTATACCTTTAATAGGTAGGAAATTAGCTCTTTTTTGTGTATGATTACTACTATTTTTTTTACCAACCAGTAGCACTGACATGACCTCTTTGTGCTAAATGTGCCATAAAACCTTAACTATCTTATCCTAGTGAGAACACAGTCTCAAAGTGTAACAAACCTTTCATGGTACAGGTAAGCGTAGGTGACTCCTAGGAAAGCCAGGATCCACACCACACACAGGGCTTCTTCTGACCAGGAATGAAAATCCTTCAATAACAACCTGGACAAGAAAATACAAATACTCCGAATTTGTTTTCTGTACCTCATCCTGGATTGTCAGATGTATTCTGTCCCAATTCAAGACCAGGAACTTTTCAAAAGAGCAATCGAGTGCTAAACTTTTTGCTATTTAGGACATGTATTATAATGTGTATAGCCCAGGCCCAGTTTGAGAGGAACAGTACTGTAGTTGTGTGTGTATTATTTATGTCTGTAGATGTCGCAGCGCCTTAGAGCATGGATTTGTGCGCTATACAAATGACTTTCAACATTTCACCATGTATGAAACAATACATTGATACCTGTTATGTGTTATATTTTGTTCACCCCTTAATTCCTGCTACCAAATGTTTTATGTTTCACTGAAGCGTTCTTGTCTCTTTTATGAGTTGAAGAAATGCTTAATATTTTCAAACCCTGACTATATTTTCAAAATTCATCTCAAAGTTTTATTCATAGATCACAAAATAAGAGAAGGCTTTAAGGCAAAGAAGTAGCTTCGTCTCTTTATAATGGTTGGTCACTTTGACAAGATATCACATGTGCATGTGTTAACTTTTTCTTTTCACATTTTGCAAGTCTTAGTAGCTGTTATCATTTGAAGTATACTATTGAGTAATAAGTGTAATCATTGTTGAGATGAAGGACCCATGGTTAAGTCCAGGAATTAATGTACCGGGTACAATACATTCTTTTCTCTCCTTCATCTTCTTTGTTCTCAATGTGTATTGAGATGTCTCAAAATGTTCTATTAAATCGAGAACGGGGAAGTTCTATAATAGGGTTGTTAGCACTTACCATGGTGTATATGCGGCAGCTATGAAGATGTAGATCACTGCTCTGTCTCCTATGTGGAAAGCCCTCCGCCATTGTCTTTAGAAAAAAAAAAATCGTTTTAAAGAACAAGGCTCAACACAATGTTGACCTGAAATATGTAAGTAATACTCTTAATAACATTGCTACTGATACTGTAAAGTCATTAGTGCTACTACCATCATTTTTGTTTATCACAAAAGTTATGAAGAAGACAGCAAACAATACAGGTTTTATAGCAACCATATACCTTACACACATACTAAAATATATCCTTTCCCGTATTATTGAAACAATACTCTTTTGTCGTAGCATGCAGCTATAAATAAATCGTACAAGCAAACAACTTACGGCCACTTCCCAATGTAAGAGAGGATGTGGAAGATGGTGGAGGTTGAGAAGAGCAGGACTAAGGCCGATCCATAGATGACAGTAGTGGTCAGTTGGAGTCCATTCATGGACACTCTCACCATGAAGAACAGAGCCAGCAAGCTTGGGAGAATCCAGACCTGAACAAGAGAGAGAAGAAATAATTGTTGTGATCAGACACTAATGAGTAATACACTCGTTAAGTAGTCTGATAGATCATCTAAATCCATGGCAGTCAAGCTCTACAACCTGGGACTGAAGGGCCTTAAAACTGATCCCCTGTTCATGCAATTATACAAAGCAGTCACAAAAGCCCTTCGGATCAGATAGTTGCTATGTGCAATGCAGTCTTTGAGTTGATACTTCCCATACTTGTACAATATTGACTGAGACATGATTTGGGACTGAACCTGGTATAATGATATGTCACATCATTTTCTGAAGCCCTGGTGTTTGTGTGAAAAAATTGACATAGTTGACAACATGTGGGCAATAAAAAATAAAGTACAAACATTATATTGAGCCAATCCTTTTAAAGAGTGATTCATACTGTAAACGTTAGGATAAATGAACATAAAGAAAATTGTACTAGATCTATTCTGGGAATGAAACTGCTTTACGTACATCTCTAGGGAATTTAAGTTTAAGGCTTTTAAGCCATTTGAATTACAATGCTACTGAGACACTCACCCCATGAGAGATGACATTTGCCAGATGCTCAACATCTGTAGGCTCGTACTGTTTGCCCCTCTCTGCACGTGGATTCTTCAATCTGATCAGCAGGAGAAAAAGAAAGGAGAGAGAAAACAAACAAATGAATAAATTGCAAAAAGAATTTCTGAAATAAAGTAGGTCCACATTAAATTGTCCCACAATATTTTGGTGCAGTCATATTTAATTAAGACCTTATATTCTAGTAGTATATATATTATACAGTTTATATTATATAAAAGTAGTTTGAGTATTTAAAACACAAACAAAACCCCACAGTAATACCTACTTACTTGAGAACTTGATTTGTGAACTAACACATTTATTAAAGCCAACAACATTGTTAAAACAAACAGTTAGGCCAGAGGACCAAAATTACATTAACTTTAAAATAGAACAAAAAAGAGAGGATGCATGAGGCCAGCACAGGCCTTAAGTCAGTCCTTGATGATTGTTAATACTAAGTAGGTTACTGGGGCATACTTGTACTTTCTTGCATTTAATCCGCCGGAGCTGTTTCCATTATAGGATTGATGACTAAAAATCGGAAATTAATTGTTTTCGTTATTACTTTTTAAAAACTTATTTGAACAGACAGGTGATATCAAGTTTTGTCAAGCTAAGCTTAATTGAATCGAAACCTCCCGAGATGAAATGCAAGAAAGTTAAAGATTGCCGGCTGCAAGATTTTGATCTGAATCGTTACTCACCTTGAAAAATCAGCACTTGAAGAAATTTGTCGAAGGAGAGTCCCAACCATACTTAGAGTGCTATCTGTGCCTGGCTCTTTCTTCTCATCAACATAAGAGTACTGTCGAAGTGTAATTAACTTTACATTAGTATTAGTACTAGACTTCTAATGTACATAGATTAATCAAAATGTAGAAAATATAGAATTAGAACGGGGTCGGCAAAAACTGAGCCCTAACAAATACTCAGTTTCCTCTGTATCTAACACACCTCTGCTTCCAACAACTGATTTGCTATACATGACCCAGAAATCGAAAGGTTTTGTTCGGTTCACTTCCCATTCCCGAGAAAAAGAAAGTTAGGTATTTCCCTTGATTTCCTTTTTTTTTTAAACTGCGCAGCTGAGCGAAAGCTAGGCAGATCAGAGGGTTGGGGGGGAAAGAGAGAATTCCACACCAAATACACAATAAATGTGCAAGCTAAAGAGTTGGAAAGTCAGCATACATGTCATTCTGTTAGTTATATAACCCTAACAGCATCAAAATGCAATTTTTTTCATCAATCTGTAGATATCTGGGTAAGGAGTGAGTATTTACCGCCTGGCGGTGGACGACAAATGCTTCTTGTCACAAATCAAACAGGCAAGGAAGGAAAGAAATGGTACAGAACCGGATCAGTAGTGGAGGCGCCGCTCAAGCACCACCAATATCTTGTAAAAGTGGACAGTTCTGGTTGCCTAACCAAGAGAAATCAGCAGTTCCTCTGAGCACTCGAACCGGCATCAGCTGTACGTACAGCAGAGACAGAGATACAACAGTACGGATCCAGCTGCCCAGAACAGAGTGTGCTGGTGTGGGGTCGCCAATGGCCTATGCTCCTCTCTGAGCTATGAGCCTAAGTAAGTAAGTACGTACATCAGGATATTCTCGCTGCAGTCCTCCAAAGAGTTTTCCAATTTCTGTAAAGTTTGCCTTTCCTGCTTCAAAATGTCACCCATAATCACAACTCGCTGCTTGTTGTCAATGTTTTTATTCTAACATCCCGAAGCATTCTTCTTATTTGGGTCTTAACCATGTCAATGGTTTAAATATGATCGAGACAGAATGATGAGAAAGAGCGATGAAGTTTCTCTGTTTCACAGTCTCAGCAGAGAATAGATTGGAAAGTTAAACCTATTAGATGGACATTCGATGAGGGCGAATCAGATCAATTCATCTAACTAGCCACTCCTATCAGACCATCAGTGCGTTGTCAAGTTACGCCATTCTTTGTCTTGTGAGGCGTCTCGCATCCAGTAGGATTGCGCAACCATAGACTGGCCAACGTAAAGCGTGCATGTCAGGCTCCGCACCTTCGGATTAGTGGAGGGGTGGGCCCTTCTAAAAATCATGTAATCCGCTGGGCATTTAAGCAAAGTTCATCACAGGGCAATTACGAGCTTTAATTATATAAGAAAAATCCGCTACCACGCTAATTGCGGTCAGTTTAGACGAATCTGACCAATATGCGGTGGGCATAAATTAGCCGGAGACCACTGTATAACGTAGTCACCGGAATGTGCTAGTATTTGTTATCACATCTTTTGTACATTGTTATAATTTACATCCTTTTCCAGATTGTCTTCATCATCATCATGATCTTGAGGGAAAATAAATAAAATTACTTCTAAACTCAATCAGGACTTACTATTACAATGCTCTTCTTCAACAATGTCTTTATTAACTTTCATTAAAGTTATAAACGCTTCTCTAGATTCTAGATCTAGATCTAGAAGGCCTATTCATCTACTATTACTATTCTTAAATTATTCTACCTACAGTCTAGAGAAGAGATTCTAATTCTAGTAGAATCTAGATTTCTGATATTGATATCTAGAATCTAGACTAGACAATCTAGATTAGTTGGATCCAGATCTAGAATATGACTTATTATATAGATCGAAATCTAAGTCTTGCAACATTTGGTGTGTGCATGTTAATATCCCCAAGAGGGGACTGGTTTACGAAAGCGGTCCCTGGTGGTGTGTCATTTTTTTGACCTAGATCCCTAACCCCTAGATCTAGCTAA
>JAUELK010143416.1:0-11421 GCA_031471215.1 Gastropteron pacificum
GAAGAAGAAGAAGAAGAAGAAGAAGAAGAAGAAGAAGAAGAAGAAGAAGAAGAAGAAGAAGAAGAAGAAGAAGTTACGACCAAAGAAGGGCGGAGAGACAAGAGGATTAAGTGGTTACGTTGGTCCATAGACTAATCTTATCCGTCTGTGCGATGCTCCAAGTCCAAAGGTCTTGACACTTGGTTGTTGTGGCATGAAGCCTGGCATGCCATACACTAAATTCTAAGTTAACACTTAAGGAACCTCTATTCTATATGCCAATATAGGTCTAGTCATTCACTAATTTAATGACTTCTAATTTACACTGGAGAAAACTCTATAGGCCTTTCCAGACGTAAAAGCATGTAACTGACCTCCATCATTACAATAAATTACATACATATGGTTGATCTTCCTATATGATATGAAACCGTTTTACATACTCATTTAGTTACCTACTTCTAAGCCAAAGCCTGAAGAACTCACTCAATGGACTTTCGCAAACCAACCTGAGCTGAAAAAAAAACAACACTTAAAGAACCATCGAGGACAGTTCATTCATTAAAAAAGCGTCCCAAACAATACAAAACCGCAGTATGATCAATACCAGCATATTGAACCATGCCTCGTCGACTGGGCCGATTGACCAACATTAAAACCCTAAGCAGGTTGGAAATGTTGGCTGTATAATTGTATGAAAACAGTGGTCTATTTTTGTATTGTATATGATACCTTTATCTCGTTGTACGCCCATTTTTTGTATTGTATGATGATGTGATCTCGTTGTACGCCCATTTTTGTATTGTATGATGATGTGATCTCGTTGTACGCCTATTGTGTTGCTCGAGACATGTCATACCTGCTCACTACATGCATTGTATATGCAGATTATAACAGAAGAATAACAACAGCTTCCACTGTAAAAAGCGCTCATCCTCGCAACAGATGTTCAGCAAAAGGAAGCAGGTGTCTAATTTATTATCGGTATCGTTCTTAATTCTTAATTGATCCATGATCAATGATGCGTTTCGTTCACCTTGGTTAATAAAATGCAAGTTCTGTTTATATACATGTACTACAACCATGAACTAACATTTGATAATTTGTTTATCACGCATTGCACTAATATCGTCTGAGTGAGTAAAACAACAACAACAATAATAATACGCCGATTTATATAGCACTTTTTCCCTTTGAGCTCAAAGTGCTTTACAGCATACTATTACCCCAACAGACCTGTTTCATTCCAAAGTCATCTCAAAACAAACAAAAACACACAAATAATAACAACAGAACAACAAAGAGCAAGTAAACATGGCGATAGATAGTAATGTAACTTGACTATAGTCGTATCATACACACGAAACAAGCAATACAAAGAAATATGAGCCGACAAGATATATTTCGTGCATGGCACGCACATTCTTCCACTCACTCATTGACAAACCTCGACAGCGTATACAACGTGTAGTGAGTAATCTTATTGTGTGGGATTGATGAAGCAGTTGACCTACATAATTTGCGTAACGCCCCACCAAGAGAACTTGTTAGCATAATCGATATTGTTCAAAGAGACGAGTCTGCAGTCTAGCTAGCATACTATGTTCAAGTGTCAAGTTCATTAGGCCACAAGGCCAATTCATGACATATAATTGTAATACATCAAATGAAAGTTGAAAGAACATCTCTCTCTCTCTCACACACACACTCGCAACATCAACACATATTATTACTTCAGCCATAAATATGACATGTTCGTGTACTATCGGTACTACATTGCCGGAAGAACCATTCACTCCTTACAATAACCTCTTGTGCTCTCTCATATCAACTCTAGTGCAAAAGGTGGCTAACATTCTACAATGTGGAACCGACTCGCTCTGCAAAAACATACATTCAGGCATACGCGCGCTCGTTGTTGTATTCCTTATTGTGACAGGCAATCTCTTCTACATTTCTCCTATTATGTTAATACATGCAATACCTTTAAAACTAACATGAGACGACACTAACAAAGCGAATAAACAAAGGAGCAAAACCTATAGATTCCTCTTAAGGTTCTCTCTATCTGTAACTGGGAATTGAACCTGAGACCCCTTGTATCTGAACACAATACTATACCACTAGGCTACTTGGGACCCTTGCACAAATGTATCTATACCTCTGTCTGTGTGTCTCAAGTAGGCTTCTAAACTACTGGACCGACAGTGTTTATTCTTTTGCATTGTCGATTGGAATTCACCAGGGATTTACCACCAGCACCTTGTCTGCGTTTTAATAAAGCATAAAACATCGGGTGATGTTAGCATTGACTGTTGTAGTCTCTTGTTGACGGGTGAGGCAAAACAGAGCCGATACATTATAGTTATAGTAGTTCAACTCTGAAGGCCTTCTATACATCCAATGGTAAGCGGAGTATAAAAATACAATATTATCTGACTGATGATACATCAGCATCAAAATGAAATACTAGAACTAAAACTAAAACGAATCCACACCACCCTGGGAGTGTGAATATTACATAATACTACATTACATGTCTGTAACGTATTCAATAATTGAATACAAATGTTATGTGGACCAAAGGCCTTGATTTCCAATAAACTGATTCAATTACATGTACATGTATTTGAAACTGCAACAGGCTGCAGCAGTGACGACAAGGAAACATGTATTATCTCTCTATATTGCGCCACCGCTAGCGTGTAAGGCTAGATGTATATCACATAATGTACATATGTATATAAAACTGCAACAAGCTGCAACAGTAACAACAAGGGAACAACATTTTTATATTTCACTACTGCGCCCCCGCTAGCCTGTAAGGCCAATCGTGTGGGTAATCTAGTGCAATCTTCGTGATCTGTTGGTGTTAGCTCCACCAGCACTCAACCAAACAGTACAGGAGAAAGAACAAGGTCGGGGGGGTTGGTTCGATGGGCGCACATATCGATCTCAAAACGGAGAAACTACGCACAGCGCGATGATAATGCTCCGTCAAGCACGCAGCCGGCAGTGTAGTAATGCAGCCTAGGCCTTCGTACTACAGGCCTCGTCGCCGAAAAATAACACGCGTGTCAGGCCTTCAACATACTCGGTGAACATACTGAATATATTCTGTACTATCAAAATGTAGGTCAGATAATCCAAGAAAAGTGTGTACTCCATATGAACACGAAGAGAAACACAAATAAAATGAATCATAAGTTAAGCTATACAAGCTGTAGTGTGTTCGCTGAGTGTGTTGGAGGCCTGACCCGTGTGTTATTTTCCGGAAGTATAAAGGCCTAGCATGCAGCCAAAAGCTCGTGCTTGTATTGTATACACTTTCTTCATATCCCTTTTCAGGGAAATTTGCCTTCGTATTATGAGCTCCGCTTTTCGATGAAGCCAACAGAGCAGCGCCTATCGGGCATTATATTTTTTGGGGGACGAGGGTTTTTTGATAGGGTTTAATATAGAATTTTGCCCGGACAGCGGCGATAACTGGCCTACTCTTCATCGATTTCATACTGCCAAGGGATCTTTAACGTGCGCAACGTGCACACGGGACGTCCGAGTTTATCGTCCTTATCAGAGAAGACTAGGTGCTCGGTCCCACCTATCAAGGAGACCAGTACCAATGCGTTTGCTTACACTGCCAGGGTGCACAGTAGGTATACCTGGGCCGTGCCATTTACCAACGACCATTACCACCTAAAGAAAACGAGCACGAGAATGTCAAAGGACAAATGACGGGGGCAGAACGTGAGCGTGGCTCGTCTACATCGCACGAAGCAACAGATTAAATAAAAGACGCGCATGGAAAGAATAAGTAATAGTAATACAGAAGAGAAAGCTGATCAGATGTGCAGATAAAAATAATAACAATAAATTATAGCGCCAGAATCCACCACGAGTGCTCTATGGCGCTTCACAAAGTCTTAAAACAGAACAATTTTCAACACTTCACACTCAGAAGATGCAAAGGCATTCTATTCATATTCTTCAGATAAAGAGAAAGAGTGACATAGATGTAAGGAAATAAAATAAACATTAATCATATATATAACAAAAATAAAATAGACCACTGAATCCAAAACATTCCAAATTCGCCGAGGCTCTTGTCAGTGTCAAGATTCATTTTAAATAAACTGGAAAATCAACTAGCAGCTGATGTTACTGCGATGACATTGTCATACTACATAATTGACGAGAATACAAAGCCGATCTACCTCTGCGCCAAACAACCACACGGTAGATGAATGTACTTTCCCAAAACAAACGACCAATGTGTTCCGTGCACAATTTCATCATCGTTGGCAATCGTGCCAAGTGGAACTTACCGTGGAACTCAATAACAAACACATGATTAATTATGAAATGTGGAGCGTATAATTAGTATTACGTCATCAGCCAACCCACGCCGATCGGTTAACTCGTCACCGGAAAAATGAATGGTAGTATAGTGTTAAATAAGAAATATACATAATTCGCATAGCTTGTAACCTTCTCTTTCTCAACCCTATATATACAGCTATGTTAACCACGTCATCAAAACGCGCGTAAGCCCGTGTTCTTGGCAGAACAATAAATAATACGGCTAATGATGACAGACTTTGAGCTTAGTCTTGGCAGGACATCAAACGTAAGCAAAGCTGTCGCTTCTCAAGTTGGCCTAGAGGTATCATTAAGAGTATCTCTATGGGCCTAGTCGTAGTAGATGTGAGAGACGCGTAGTATGGTTAATCCCGCCACTTAGCAGAGTAAAGCAGACATACAGACAGTGACAGACACGCACAGAGCACACAACAGTAAGAGAAGCAGACATACAGACAGTGACAGACACGCACAGAGCACACAACAGTAACAGAAGCAGACATACAGACAGTGACAGACACGCACAGAGCACACAACAGTAACAGAAGCAGACATACAGACAGTGACAGACACACACACAGAACATACAGTAACAGAAGCAGACATTCATACAGAGCACATAACAGTAACAGACATACAGACAGAATGACAGACACGCATAGAGAACATAACAGTAACAGAAGCAGACATACAGACAGACACGCACAGTGACAGAGAACACAACAGACTTTCATACGCACACACACAGACAACATAACCGACCAGAGATTGGCCTGAGGACTGACCGCTGACCGAGAAAAAAACCCAAAGCCCCTGGCTGATGTGTTACGCAGTGGATAGTCCAAAGGCCAACGGTTGAGTAAGGAGCAGGCAGCGAAGGCCTCAGAATTAGTATACTAGTCTACTACTAGGCCTACTTCTGTGCTGAAGGCCTCGAGCACTGCCTTGTGCTTTGTTCGGTCGCGATTTCGTTGTAGCAACGTTCTCCCATCCCAAGACACCGACACAATATAGTCTACCTAATATAAACTACGTTAGTCAATCCTATTCAAAGTAGTCACAATTCCAATAATAACAGTTCACCATACATCATCAAAGTTAACAGACAGACTAAACATACGCCCACGACGTATCTGTAAAAAGTGGCACACGGTATCACATTATAAACAGTACAAAAAGTGGCACACCCTATCACATTATAAACAGTACGTACCTGTTTCTGTAGCGAATGGAGTGAACACGGCTCAAATTCACTTGAAACCGAAACACTCCAAGGTTTTATTTCGTAAAATGAAAGGTCATAACAGACCATATAAAATCTGCGTAAACGGGTATGACATAGCCCGAGAAAGGATACAATTACATGTGTATGTTTTTAGCATTTCTTCATGCGAATTATGATTGAGCTCAGAGTGAGATTGCACAGCTTTGGCCTATATGTCACTTACTACAAAATTACAAAATGTAACTGTAACACTGTATAATAACCAAAAGATAGAAAGAAGTAAAATTAATGATGTAGAAGTGAAACTCGTGTCAAGTAACACAACCAGTGTAGCCGCCCACCATTACAATATAATAGATTAAAAATACGAAACAAGACATTCATTCGTTTCTGAAATATTTGCATCTTTATTTCACAGCGGACACATTCATGCATAGGCCTAATGAAAATGTAAGAGGCAAAGATATGACCTACTCTCAAGGAAACATTATAGATGTTTTAAAGAAGTTCATAATAGATCTATCTATGTACCGGCAACGAAAACGCTGGTTGGCAGCGGTAGATTTTACTCCACATTTAAGCCTATCCCAAGTCTCGCTATGGCCTATCCTGTTACTTAGTAGACCGACAGTCTACATCTAGATCTAGACCTAGCCTAGAGAGCTGAAATTAATATGGGTCACGTTTCATCGCGCCAAGTGTAAAAGACTTTCTCTCAATACTGATCTCACTAGGCCTAACCAGTGCCAGTTTTTTGAAGTTTATGGCCTAGATGTGTACACGCTGTCACACTATTATTATTATAAAAGAAAATAACCCAATCAAGGTCGGCGAAAAAGGTGTTCTCAAACCCAAAGAACCCTAAAAAACGACCTTAAACAAAACCATCAACCCCTCAAGTTGTTTCTTTCTTTCTTTTAAAATCTACTAGATCTAGACCTAGATTCTATCTTACTCATTTTGAAATGACGTTGCGGAAATACCCTACTGCACAAGCGGGTTTAAGCGATGCAGTCGCGTGATATTTCAACACTTGGTGTGTAGGCCTAGATCTATTGTGTGTCTTCGTTGTTTACCACACGAATTGCCTCGACTTCAGTGAGGCCGTTGACCGAAAAAAATATTGGTCACGCATTGCTCTTTCTTCGCCTTTTGGATTTCTCCACTGTCTCGAGAGGTTTACCCTCTACCATTGAGGTCGTACGTTGTTTTGATAAAAGGAAAAGGCACAAGGTATGAGCTATTCGCTCTTCAAATGAATGGCAGTTGGGTGGATTTACATTGAGACCTAAATGACCCCCCCCCCCCCACAAACAATAAACAAACATGTAATATAATCTAGATCAAGAATCCAGATAGTGGAGATCTAGACATCTAATCTCTATTGCATCGAGAAATATATGATGGGAGAGAAAGGCAGAATGACTTGGAAATAATAGGCAAACAACGGTGGTTGATTTTTTACCCTGGACCAGAATCAAATTTAACCACCATCATGGTCTACTTTTGAAGGCATAGCCTACTACTAAATCGGAAATCAATGAAACAACAGCAAACAGACGATGTAGAGATCAACAAGTTCCCAATATTAAGAATTGAATTATGTTATTCATTGAGAGTGTTTGTGACTAGATCTACGAAGGTCTAGATCTAGATCAATTATAAAACATATGTACCCCAACAAGTTCAACAAGACAAAGCAACTAGCCTAGTCTTCTATACATATCTTTATCTTACTCTTAGGCCCTAGATTTAGACTTAAAAAATACTTAATCTCTAGATTGGCTGGCTACAGCCTTGCTAGATCTAGATTCTAGAGTCTTCAGCACGAGCAACTTTCATTTACACATTGCACTCACTCACTGCACTGTGTACATAACAAACAGTGTTCTGTGTTACACGTCAGTATGATATGAAATTATTACAGTTACACATCATGAACACTAACAGTTACATACACGTACTTTAAACAAGCCGGTAAATAGCCACTGGATCTCTACATCTATCTAGGCCTATCTAACATTACTAACAGGAAACCTGGAATGATTCGCCTAATGACCCAATTGACTAATATTGGGGACAAGGTAGGCCTAGCCTACGGGTAGTGTCGTCAGTGAGGGTTGTTTTTTAGGGCGAAATTATAATAATAGAGAATGGAGACACACGATTAGATAAGATAGATCCACATGAAATACCATCAACATAGATCTAGAAACTAGACTAGATCTACTAGAGTTTAGATTTAGATCTAGATCTAGATTATATAGTAAAACAGTCTAACTTTCAAAATCGTTACTGTTGTAGCCACTGTAACTGTAACTGCATGTGTTACAAAGACCACATCGTAAAAATGTTCTTAATAAAACACATTTTGTTTGTCTCAACATTGAGCAGCTCACCACAGTGAAAGGCTTTAATCGCTTGGTCCTGGGAACGTCCATGTCCATGGTTTGAAACGAAGTATAGTCTATTCTGTTCATGTTGTTACGTTAAGTCAGCACTTCTTTCTTTGATACGATCAGACAGTACACTGTTTGAGTTTGTCGGTAGCTGCTTGCCTATGGTTGTCTCAGTTACCCTCTTGGTATGCCCGAACTGAAACGACTGACCTACTTCATAACACAGCTGTGGGTTGTTTACAAAGTGGTGTGCTATTTTAGGACATTATAAATGTAGTCACATGACAGTAAGACGTTTTCATTGGTCGAAAGTCTATTCTTTCCTATTTGCCAAATTGACGATTTTGCAGAACTACATTGATTGTATTTCATTTTAAAAATACACATTTGTGGATATTTGTTAATAAAAATATTCTTTTCGAATATAAAACACTGAATACCAAAAGGCACAGAGGAGGAATCTTTCAAAATGATAAAAATGTGATGATGGAAAATGTGTTCACGTTTCTTTGGCTTTTCGCAGCGTTATAGCAGTAGAGGGCGCTTAGTGGAAAATACGGAAGTAAAAATAATCAACTCGGAAGAGTTCGCCGAAATGAGTTGTAAGATGGAATAATAATCAATGAAGAACTGAAGAAGTGGAAATCCTTATCTTTGGATATACGGAACGCATCGGAATTACGATTTCACTTTGGTTTTGATAATTTCAAATGGCATTGCAGTAAGGATGCTTCACGGAATAGCAAGAACTTAGCCATGGGAAAAGATCAAGAACTGTTAGAAGCTTGCAGGACTGGAAATGTTGGTGCCATCGACAAATTGCTTGTTGGCAGACGCACCGCATCCAAAGGTAGAGGGGCCAAAGCAACTGGGGGCGGTGCCCTCTCATCCCTCTCTAAAAGGTGATTGTTTTCTCTCTACTCTTGCCTACACAAGAGCTTGTGGTCTAAACTGCCTGTTGCTAGATCTAGTGCAACAGTTAAAGCAGAAACGTTTTATATTTAGATCGAGATCTAGAGGCTAGAACTAGAAAGAAAGTAGAAAGGTCCTCGGAGCTGCGCACTCGGAGTCGGAATAGGATTCGGACGCTTTGATTAGGGTTCTCGGTTCTACTCTCTTTTATACTTATGGACTCTACTCTATAGTATAGTCTAGTACTAGTAGTACTAGATCTAGTATATAAGTATGTATAAGTATATAGGCCTACTATCAGGGATGAATTGCAGCACATTGTTTGTTGGAAGTCCTTTCCATAAGAAAATTGAAAATGTGTCGATCAACTCCTGCCGCTGCTCAGTCAACTGAAACTGCATTGAACGGTCACCAGCGACCCACCAATGACAATGTAGACGTGTACTCTACTACTATTTTAAACTAAGTACCTCCCCCCTCTCCTGTATTATTTTAGGAGAATTCTTCGCACCCCCTGTTTAATAATTTTAATAGATTCTAGATCTAGTCTAGAGATCTAGTTAAGTATGTTTCGACACCGATAGTTTTTCTTTCTGTATAAAATGTTGGTAGAAATTGCGAACTGTGGCAAGTACAAAGCCAACAGGTACCAGAGAGAGAGTAGACCCTTTTTTAGTTTATGAAAGCCGCGATGTAAACCTCCCCCCCCCCCCACACCATTTATTAGTTGGCCCTTTTAATTTTAAGAGCACAATATTACATGACATGATGTTCTGTATATTTAATTTATGATTGGGAAGGCAAACCTTTTGCTTCTGGTGATGAGGGGGGGGGGTAACGGTAAGCCCTAAACTCTACCCTGATTTTGCCTAAAAATGGCCTTTTTTTTCTTGTCACCCGAGGGCCAGCCATTTCGGCAGTGACCGCTGTGTGTATTAGAAGTAGTGAGTAGTGATGATAAGACTTGCACGATTGCAAAAGTCCTCTGTATATAATGATGAGTAGGCTGCAGTCATATTTGTAAGAAAAAGAAGAAGACCACTCTACTCTACTTACTGCTTGTTACATAATTGATGGTCTTGTCCTGTGGTCTGAAGTAATACAAATGTAGTTGATAACACAGATAAAAAATGTCACCAAAGCATACTCTAAACTACTTTGTGATATTAGTGGTAACCTACATACTATCTAGTAAGCAAAGGAAAGGATCACAACAACTATCAATTTAAGTTAATGTTAGAGTTGGTCAAGGTTAATGTGATACAAAATCGACGTCACCAATGTGTTTTTTGTTTCTCAGCCTATGGAGCCTGAAGAGTGCCAATGTCAACTGTGTTGATTCCAGTGGTGACACACCCCTCCACCTGGCAGCTCTCAATGGTCATGAGTAAGTTGTTTTCAAATTTAGTAATAATCAAAAAGGCAGTTTTTATCAAAGTCAAAGGGGTAAGATAGTAATGTGGTGGATTAGCTCGGTCGGTGGCGTGCTGGACTCGGCATCCAACGAC
Source organism: Gastropteron pacificum (assembly GCA_031471215.1). Lineage (NCBI taxonomy): Eukaryota > Metazoa > Mollusca > Gastropoda > Cephalaspidea > Gastropteridae > Gastropteron > Gastropteron pacificum. The sequence goes on from JAUELK010143416.1 coordinate 10,383, forward strand.
CTCGGGTTTGAGTTCCATAAACCCTTGGGAGAGGTTTTTTACCACCATTTTCCTCACCCCACCCAGGTGTAAAAGGGGTACCCGGCTATAGGCATCTTTCTGCGCCTCACAGGCTGCCTGTATTGTGTTCAATGTTTGTGATATGTTATGTGTTGTATGCATTATTATTAGCCTGCCGGGGGAAGTAATAGACGCAAAGCGCTTTGAGCTCTCCGGAGGAAAAGCGCTATAGATAAATGCCATCTTTATCTTTACCAACTACCACACGTTTCACTCTTTTTGTTCCAAATGTTGTTGTCTGCAGTCATGTGTGTATTCTCAAGTACTCTTTACTTTTTATTAAAAGATTTGGTCAAACTACCATTAGTGCTGGACCAAGTCTCTTTTTATCCATTGCGCATGGTTGGGGGGGGGGTGGGGGGCATTTCTGCGGGGTAAGTTTTTGGATACTTTCCTCTCTACCAATACAATTGCCTCTCTTGCGGTGAAGAGATGTGACTGCCTTTAGATTTTATAGATCCGCTTCCCCTGAAAAAAAAAGTCCATGTTCAGTATATGTGTAGTTTGAGAGCATGAGAAGAATGCCCTAGTCTTGTTTCTTTTCCCCCTGTACTCTGGTGTCTGTTTGTCTCTTACTGTTGAGTCACAATATCTGGTGGTTGTGAATATAGCCATGGTAGCCTATATCTAAGACTGACTTTCATTTCATTCAAGGAACCATGCAGACAGACACTCTACATTTCTAAATAAATAAACATGCTAAAACCAAGGTAGCGGAGAACTCAGTAAATTACAAAGCTGGCACTGCCTGCCCATTGAAGAGCACATGAATCAACTTGTTATTGCCAATGCCTTGTGGACCCCAACGTAATGAACACAATAAAAGACAAGTGACAAGCAACATCCACTTACCGCCAATCAATACATCCCCATCTCTCTTTCTTTCTTTCTCCCACCCCCTCTCTCTCTCTCCCTCTTCCCCTTTCTCTCTCTCCCTCTTACCTTTCTCTCTCTCTCTTCCCCCCCCCCTCTCTCTCTC